>PVKE010034827.1:0-17191 GCA_004027555.1 Craseonycteris thonglongyai
AGACGACCGGGCGTATAAGACGACCCCCTAATTTTATAGTTAAAACATAGGTTTAGGCCTATATTCGCTGTATAAGACTACCCCCCACTTCCGAGGCTGTAGTCTTATACAGCGAATATAGGCCTAAACCTATGTTTTAACTGTAAAATTAGGGGGTCGTCTTATACGCCCGGTCGTCTTATACGCCGGAAAATACGGTGTGTATATATATATGTATATATATATATATATTTTTTTTTTTTCTTTTCTTTTCTTTTTTTTAAATAAGGCTACACCATCAGTCCTCTATAGGGGAATAAAAGGGACAGGGTAAAAAGGATGAAGATAATAGATACATTTCTCTCTATATACTATGTTTTGTATATATGACTTGTTTTGTAAACTTTACATAATTATGAAATAAAGTTAAATCAAGAAATAAGTCTCTAAAACTTGGAAGCAAAATAAAACAGGTAAGTCTAACTCTATATTGAGTGGATGGCATAATGGTACAGAGAGGAGTTGTTTCAAGTACTTTTAAAAAGCAGCAATCTCATTATACATCCCTGTGGCGTGTACCCTAAGGACAAAAAGTGTATATAGTGTAAACTCTTCTGTAATCACATTGTTGGTGGTAGTGTTAGTATTGTTGTTCTGAGACTGGTTTTTTTTGTGTGATATGTGGTATAAAGCAATTGAGTAATTATGTTAGGGTATTTGGAAACAAGATTTTTGCAATGGGAGCAAAGAAATATAAATATAAGAACAATGAGGTTAATTTAAATATCTTGAATCCTGAGTTTCAATTGGGTAGTCTATGAACTCACAATATATTTTATCTTAAAAAAGAAAATATATTTTATTCTCTATCTACTGAAACTAACCTAGAAACAAGGACAAAATAGCAAGGAGTGCCCAGATTATGACCTCTAACATTTTCCACTAAGAGATAACAGTGCTTCTTGGACAAATCACTGGCTCCAGATTATGGAACAAAAAAACAAAAAACAAAATTAGAGGTGGTCAAGAAATTCGCAGAATGAAAGGGAAGAAGGGTAAAAAAAAATTTATTATTTTTCCTCTTCAATCACCATTAATACTAATACACTTTCCAGATCTTTCAATAAGCTTATTTATGCCCTTGAAAAAAAAATGTTTTCTTTTGCCCTCAAAATGCAGCTTCATTCTCTTCATCAACTGTAAATTTCTTCCCTCAAAGCTGTTTTTCATATTTGGAAACAAATAATAATCAGATGGAGCCAGGTCTGGACTGTAGGAAGGTGTGGTTTAACATTTGGAAGCAATAATCGTGAAGTGTAGCCAACACAACATTGCTCTTGTAAACAGGTGCATTGTTGTGCAAAAGCACCACCTCTTTGGTCCATTTTCCTCCTCTTTTCTCCTTCACAGATTCTTTTAACTGTTTGAGCAGACTGGAATAATACTCACCAGTTCTTGTGACACCCTTACCTTGGAATCGATCAGCAGGATACCCTCCATATCCCCAAAAACAGTAGCCATGTTTTTTTCTAGCCAATTGTGACACCTTGAACTTCTTAGGGAATGGTGTGCCCTTTTTGTGACACTGCATAGACTCCTGCTTTGACTCAGGCTCATGATGATGAACCCAAGTTTCATCTCCAATGACAATCCAGTTGAAAACTTTATCTTTCTTGTCTATGAAATAGTCCAAAAACTGTTGTGAACACTTGATGCGCTTTTGTATTTGAAACAGTGTGAGTATTCTTACACTGACTTTTGACACCCTTAGATGCTGATGAAGAATATTCAAAATGGTTGTACATGGTACTCCAGCCATTTCTGAAAGCTGCTTTGTATTCAGTCTAGCATCTTCCACTACAGGTTTTTCAACTTTTTTTTTTTACCACGTCTGAGGAAGTAGCCTCAATAAGGTGTCCTGGATGGAGATCATCTTCAGTCAACTCTGCTTTGCTTGAAAAGGCCATGTCAATTGTAAACTATGGATTTCCCAAGGCTACAGTTCCCATAAACCACTAACATCTCTTCCAAAATGGTTTGAGGTGTTTTCCCTTGTTTTGTGAGAAATTTAATGATGGCATGAAATTAAATTTTACCATATTTGAGGTTTTCTTCACATTTGACGTGCTTCTTAGGCAATATCTGAAGAACACAGGCACAAGTAGACTAAAATTTGGCACATATACTAATAATAAGTCACACAATCAAACTGTGTTCACTAGTATTCCCACCTGTCTGATAATCCCCCTGTTCCATGAATTTCTTGACCACCCCTATACAAGTTTTCTGGAACATCATTACATCTGAAAGAGCAAAAAAGTTATCAAGGAATTCTTGAGTCATGCAGAAGAGCTTAGCAATGTGGTAAGCAGGAGGCTGGAGTCCCTTTTGCAACCTACTCTCAGAAATCATACTGTTACTTCTGCCATACTTTCTTTATTCACTAGAAGTGTATCGCTAAATCTAAGCCATACTCAAGGGAAAGAAAATCAGGGTCCACTCATTGAAGGGAATTTCAAAGAATTGGTGGACATATACTTTTTAAACATTTTTATTAAATTTATTGGTGTGACATTGGTTGGTAAAATTACATAGGTTTCAAATGTACATTTAAAAATTTTAATTTTATTGTTTTGACAGAGAGAGACAAAGAGAAAGGGGAGGACCTAGAGCAGTGTCCATAGTTGTATGTCATCACTTCTTGACATGGTTTCATTTCACATGGGTGGGCGGGGGCTGTGCAGCACGGGAACTGGGCCCTGGGACTCCTGCAGGGAGGCATGCCCCTTGAGCTGGGGGCCAAATTGGGGGCCTCCCACATGGGAGGCACACCCCAGTTTAGCATATGGGTCCAAACAGGCCAGGATTTGATCCTCGGTCCCTGGGGCTGCAAGGTGGGCGCTTAACCCACTGAACCATCAAGGTTTCCCTCAAATGTACATTTTTAGATTATATCATCTATACATTGCATTGTGTTTTCACCACTCAGAGTCAGTTCTCCTTCCTCTCCTCCTCTATGAACCCCCTCTTCCCTACTCTCTGTTAACCACTAAATTGTTGTCTGTGTCTATGAGTTTTTCTTTGTTTGTCTTGTTTGTTGGTGCTTTCACTTTTTATATCCTGCATATGAGTGAAGTCATATGGTTCTTGACTTTTTCTGTCTGACTTATTTTGCTTAGCATGATGATCTCAAGATCTGTGTATGTTGTGGCAAATGGCAGTATTTCACCTTTTATTATGGCTGAGTAGTATTTTATTGCATATATGTACTACATCTTTAACCTCTGGTCATTTCCATATCTTGGTCACCATGAATAATGCTGCAATGAACATAAGGGTACATCTTTCTTTATGGATAAATGTTTTCAGATTTTTGGGATAGATACCTAGAAGAAGGATTGCTGGGTCATTTTGTAACTCTATTCTTAATTTTTTGAGGAACTTCCATACAGTCTTCCATAGTGGTTGTAACAATTTCCATTCCTGCTAGCAGTGTATGAGTGTTCATTTTTCTCCACAGCCTCTCCAGTACTTGATGTTCCTTGTCTTGTTGATAATAGCCATTCTAACAAGTGTGAGGCAGTATCTCATTGTGGTTTTGATTTGCATTAAACCACCATGAATGGCATCCTTTTCTTTTTCTTTTTTATTCTTTTAATTTTACTGGTCTGTGACATTGTAAAGTGATAGAAAGGTTTCTAGTCTCAGAAACCTATCCTAGTATAAAAAAGAATACAGAGTCAGTTTTCAATATATTGAGGAACTGTATCTACATTATATTTATGAGATTAAGGTGTCTCCTTACTTATTATCAGGAAAGTCAATGAAAAAGGAACCCTAATAATATGTAATATTAAATTATTTTTACTATTGATATATTGAAAATGATATATTGAAACAATTTGAAAGAAACAGAATGATGAAGTTTTTAGGTAAGAGAATACTGAAGGGTATGATAAATTCTGAAGGGTAAATAGATTCGTATATCACTAAAAATTCTCAGTGGGATTAAAGGAGAGCAAATTACAGGATTGTTACAAGCAAATGAACAAAAGTCAACTTTAGCTTCTGACCTCCTGAATATCCCCAGGCTCATCATAAGCAGAAACATTTATAGTAGGGTGGGTATAATCCTGTAGTTTCCTTTATATGAAATGAAACTATATCTTGTGCAATATGCATGACATAAGCTAAACAAGGACACTTCCTCTTTGCCTTCCAGGTGTTCACACTGGTCTTATAGTACCTCTAGGTGTGCTATAGCTCCCTTTCTGTATGTCTTTCTTGTCCATCATGACAGAGTATCTCAAGAGTAGTTCTTATACATGTAGCCTGATCCCCTGGGGTACTTATTTAAAAACATATTTCTAGAGTCAGTTGCATACCTTTAATATCAGAAAATCTAGAGTATGGCCCAGGCATATGCATTTTATTTTAAGATTTATTTTTATTGTTTTTGACAGAGAGAGAAGGGGGAGGGCCCAGAGCCATCTCCACAGTTGCATGTCATTAGTTTTCTACACAGTTTTATTCCACAGGTGGGCGTGGGGCTGTGCAGGACAGGAACTGGCAGGGAGGCATGTCCCCACAAGCCAGGGGCCTCCCACATGAGAAGCACACCAGGGGCAGGAGCAAAGTGGGGGCCTCCCACATAGGAAGCTTGCCCCAGTGAGAACTGAACTGGGGGCCTCCCACATGGGAAGCACATCCCAGTCCAGCATATGGGTCTGCGCAGGCTGGGGCCAAGATTTGATCCTCAGACCCCAGGGTTGCAATATGTGCGCTTAACCTGCTAAGTCATCCCAGCACCCCTGTAATGTGCATCTTTAATAAAATTCCTCAAGTGAAATTTTTTCCCATGATAATGCTCAAGAACCACTGGATTATATTGTGAACATCCTGAGAACAAGGTGTGAATTTTATTCATTTCTATATTCTTTTTCTTTTTTTTTTAAAGATTTATTTTAGGGAAAAGCCGGGACGGCTCAGCGGGTTGAGCGCTCGCTTTGAGGCCACGAGGACCGAGGATCGAATCCTGGCTCCGGCCCAGGCAGGACCCACATGCTAGACTGGGGAGTTCCCACAGTTCGGTTCTCTAGCTGTCTCTGTCTCTGTCTCTCTCTCTATCTGTCAAGAGTGAAATAGAAATGAATATGCACTGAAGATAAAATAATTACTCTCTATAAATATAAAAAGATATATAAAAAAAAAATTCATAGCATTTAAAAAAAAAAAAAAAAGATTTATTTTATTGCTTGAGAGGTGAGAGAAAGAAAGAGAGAAGTGTGACAGCCCCAGAGCAGTCTCCATAGTTGTACATTAGTTGTGAGATAGTTAACATTCCACATAGGTGGATGTGAGGCCATGCAGGGTGGAAACTGAACTGGGGGCCTCTCACATGGGAGGAAAGAACCTTCACTGCCATCCTGGTGGTTACCAGTTATGCTGCAGTTTAGCGTATGGGTTTGCATGGGTTGGGGCCAGGATTAGATCCCCAAACCTTGCAGTTGCAAGGCAAGCGCTCAGCCTATTGATCTATCCTGACATCCCTCATGTCTATCTTTCTAATCTCTCACCTTATATCCCTGTACCTTTTCTGGTACAGCCCGCTCCTGCACTCTAGTAGGTGTTAGATAAATGTTTATGGATTGAATTGAGTTGGAAAAATACCAACATATTATAAAGTTTTAACTCCACAAAGTCAGGATGTGAGGAGATTCTTTGGTCTTACATGGGTTTGGTGAGGTGGTCATGTATTGTTTTTGCTTGTCTAGCATCTAGTATCTCTTGTAATAATAAAACTTTAATCTTTTTTTAGGAGAGCCACTCATTTCCCATGTTCTTTTCTTATGGTTTGAGAGACACTGATACTACTTTCCCTACAAAGGAGGTATGTGAGCCAGCTTTGGCCAATCAGAGAACATATTTCCCCAGACTACTGTGATTGTTTCAGAAATGAGTAGGTGACCCTGTGAAAGCTCTATCCAGGACTTGCTGATGCTGTTAGAAAAGAAGTGTCTTCTTCATGCTGAATTTGCTAAACTGATGGAATATCAGTCTGGATTTTCTAATGACCATCTTTGACTCCACCCAATGTACTTTCAGTCTCTATAGAAATAGAATCATACAACGTGTAGAATATTTTTATTGTGGGTTGGGGGGAGGGCTTCTTTCACTTACATTTAGCATAATTTTTTCAAGGGTCATCCATGGTGTAGCATGTATCAGTGCTTCATTCCTCTTTACTGCAGAGTAATATTCCACTGTTCAGATATACCGGTAGTCCATTGTGTTTATACATTCATCAGGTAATGGACATTTGGATATCCCTTGACTCTCACTGGATCAATAATTTCTCTTTTTATGGATACATATTTCTGAAACAGTGAAAGAGTAGTAATACAAATGGTTCTGAATCAAATATTGTAACATGATTTGATGAGTGTGATTTGATGGAGAGAGTTAATAAACTATGGAAACTTAAGACAGTACTAGAAAAACCAGGAATGTAACATTTATGTAACAATGCTGCACTTTATATATTAGATATTTATTCACATTTGAAGTTTAAATCATAGTATTTTATAATTATGATATGATGGCTTCAAGGCTGCAACTGTTGGTCTTAAAAATTCTGCTCTGAGTGTTTACCACCTGCTGATTATCTACTTCTCTTTCACTTTCATAGACAGTGAAGATGGTAACGGTTGTCTGTAAATCAAGACTCAAATGCCTCACCCTGCCCCTCTCCTGAAAGCACTGAAACAAGCACATGCCTTTTTCAAATTTAATCAGTGTTTTTAGTGCTAACTATTACAGCAAAATAAAGATTAAATATCACAATCAATGGGTTTCTAAGAATCATAAAAAGTCTTTAAACCCATTATTTAAGGTTGTCCCTGGACATCATCTAAACATAAATGGTACTCCGGCCACTGTCTTTTAGCTCAATATCCCAACTTTTTTAGATGTTCCCTCAGGAGAGGGACATCTGTTTGTCTTAGAGGGGCTGAACTATATGACCTGTATTTCTTAGAATTCTGAAAGTCTGTAATCTCCAGTCTCATCAACTCCTCAGTTAACACCTTTTGCAATTTGTTTAATCAGGTGGAAGAGAAAGAACACAGACTTTGGAAGTCAGACAGACCTAGTTTGAAACACAGTGTATTAATTTTCCATAGATATATAACAATTTACCACAAACTTCATGGCTTGGACACATACTAGTTACCTCATGGTTTCTTCCATGGGTCAGGATTTTAGGCATGGCTTAGCTGGGTTCAGTGCTTCAGGGCCTCACAAGATTGTAATCAATGTGTTAGCCAGGATGGGTTCTTGTTTGGAAGTTCAACTTCTAAGTGGTGACTTTAACTAATTGGGTATATAGATTTATGTATTTCACCAAATTTGGGAAGTTTTGCCCACTATTTCTTCAAATAGTTTTCTCTCCTTCCTTTTCTTCTGGGACTCCCATTATGTGTATATTGGTACACTTGAAGGCATTCCATACTCTTTTTTTTACAGCTTCTCAAGGTATGGTTCTTAGGCCAGAAGCATCAACATAACCTTGGAAATTGTTTAAAAAACATAAATTATCAGGCTCCTGCTAGATGTATTGAAAAAATTCTGAGAAGTCTTAACGATCCATTTTAATAAACCCTCCAGACATTTTGAGGCATGCTAAAGTTTGAGAACCACTGGTTTAGAAAGTTTTGAGTTACTGATTTAGACTAGTCAAGAGTTTTTCAATTAATTGACTAACTGATTAATTCTAGTCATAGTTATTGAACTCCTATACTAGTTACTAAGCACTGGGGATACAGTTATGAGACACTATTTCTGCTTTAAATGATAGAATACAGTTCATATACTTACTGGATCACAAAATATTATTAGGAAGATTATGAAAGAATATATATGCAGAACTATAGCTGTGAATAGTTACTGTAGGAGCCCAGAGGAGAAGCACTGGACATAAAAACCCATCCTAAAACTGGAGCAGTGTAAGCATTAGTTCCAGGCTGAGATGAGGAAAAGCCCATAGAAGCACTGAAGTTTGAACAAAAGAGATTTTGAGACAGCAGAGTAGGTAGAAGTGGGGTGTTGAGCAATTTTCTTTATGGACTGAGAAGATTCCATTTCTACTCTGGCCCCTAATGCCCCGTTGCTGAGCCAAGTATACTTTTATCCTTATTAAAATGGAAGTATTTGTGGAAGTGATAACAAGACAAAGTAAATGTCACTTATCATTTAGTGTGAAAAAAGAATATGAGCAAGTTAAAAGAATCGCAATGGATAATTTCAAATATAAATAAAAGTAGAAAGAATTGTATCATAAACCCTTAAGTTTGAGCTAGTTAGCATGAGGACCAAATGTGATCATGTATATAAAGCCTTTAGTCTAGACTCTAGACTCTAGAGCCTTGATTTCAATAGGCTTTCAATAACGGCTTCTGCGCCAGTCAGGGTTCAATCAAAAAAGCAGATCCACTCCCTAAAGGTTCGTTATAGAGATTTGACCTTAGGCATTGGTGGAGGCTGGCTTCACAGTCTATGTGAGACTGTTGTTTTTGTGCCTGGTGGTAGAGCCCAAAGTCAACAGGATGAGCTAGAACCAAGCCTCTAAGCGTCCAGCTTCAATGTTGTGAACGACCAGCAGCAGATGGTGTTTTTTCATGGGGATAAATGCATAGCTAGCCTAGCAGTTGGAGTTGCTGAAGTAGGATCAGGTGGTAGCTGGAGGGGCTATGGCCTGGCTACTACCCCATGCCAATAAGGTCAGCACCCAATAAGTATGTGAGCTCCATTAGAGAGCCTGGTACCTTGCAGTGACTTTCCAACTTAAAAAAATATGGTCGTGACTTCACTTTTGCTTTTTAAATCTCATACAAGATGTTTCTTGTGGTTTGCTACTTATACCTCTATAATTGCAGAGACCTTTCAGGGATATGTAATTTTCATTATCTAAATGACCCCCAAGCCCGTAGCTTAAAATTGGAACAGCCATTTACAGTATTTAGCTCAGGATATGCAATCTGGGCAGGGCTCAGTGAGAACAGCTCACCTGTGCTCCATATGGCATCAGCTAGGGTGGCTCCAAAGACTGGTCAGAGGCTGGCTGGGGACTGGAATGTCTGAAGGCTTGCTCACCCCCATGTCTGGTAGTTGATGCTAGCTGTCAACTGGAATAGCTAGCACTTTCTCTTTCTGTGGTCAGCTGCATGGTAGGCAGATTTGTTATTGGAGGTTCAGGGTTCCAAAGTTATATGATCCCAGAGAGAGAGAGAGAATGAGAGAGAGAGATAGTGATAGAGGAAAAGGGAGAGGGAGAGGGAGAGGGAAAAGAGGGTGGGGGGAGTAGGAAGGGGGGGTGGAGAGAGAGAAAGAGAGAGGTGGACTTTCTATTCTGGCTCTGCCTTTTATTAGCTATTCACATTAAGCAGGCCATTTATTCTCTCTAAACCTCAGTTCTCAAATTTGAAAAATCATGATTTATTTTGAGGTTGTCCAAAAGACCCTGGGGCAATAATTTGAGTAAAAGTAGTTTATTTGGGAGTTTATCCCAGAAATTATCAGAAGGGAGCTGGGAAGGATTCAGGAAAGAGAAGGAAGTCAATAAAAATTACTTAATCGGGGAAGCTGGATGGCTCAGTGGGTTAAGTGCTCACTTTGTAGCCCCAAGGACCAAGGATTGAATCCTGGCCCTGGCCAGTGTAGACCCATATGCTGAACTGAGGTGTGCCTCCCATGCAGGAGGCCCCGGCTGATTCTCACCCTACGCAGCCCCCAACCACCCGTGTGAAATGAAACCGGTTGAAAACTGATGATGTGCCGCTATGGAGACTGCTCTGGGCCCTCCCCCTTCTCTTTCTCTCGCTGTCTCTGTTTGTCTCTGTCTCTGTCAAAATCCATAAATCTTAAAAAAAAAAAAATCACTTAATGAGGCAACTTACTCCTGTGGGCAACTGGAGCTAAAACCGGTAGGGAACCCTGGGGAAGACACTGTAGAATCTCAAAGCTATCTCACCCAAGGGTGAGAGAGCTGGGATACATCAACTCCCGGGGGCATCAATTCCCCAGTACCTTTGGCCTGCTGAGTTTCATGCAAGTGGGAAACCCCCCCAAAGAGATACAGTTCGAGTTAGCACTGAAAATAATAACTGAAGGGATATGAACAAGGCGCTGACAGGCTTTGCTACAGAGGATGTTAGTTGTTTTTAAGATTGTTGAGTAATTATAATAAAATGAGTTGATATACAAAAAATCCACTCCTTGTAAAATTGCTCCTCTCCTTGCTTTGGCATTCAAGAGCAAGATTCAAGGACCTCATAGTTCCTAGAGCTTTCAATGCCCCTACATCACTGTCAACTTCCTAAAAGGCAATCTGAAGAAATGGCAATAATAGACGTGGATTACCCACCTTCCTCAATGGACTTCAGGGTTAATGCTGTTAAATTCTACTTACACCTCTAATGACTTGTCACCCCAGAGGAGGTCAGACCCCCCAGGTGGTTCCTCATAACTGAAACTTCTTCATATAAGCCTAACTACCTTCTTTAATCCTACTCAAGCTCCCACCCACCCCCTCATGTGTTCTGGAACTCATGATCTGGTGACATTGTCCAAGAATGGCTGCAAACCCACGTTATTATGACACTGGACTCCTAAGTTTGTGGTTATTTGATAAACGCGCATCATGATCCATTCTCTGGTAAGATTTTACTGTGGTTAGGACAGGAAAGAGGGAAGAGCAGTGTGTGTGTGTGTGTAAAGTCATTACAACTACCCATTTGAAGTACGTGAGATGGGAAGACCTCACTTAGCGCTGTGAATATAAAGGAAGGGGCCGATGTGCAAGGGGCAAAGCTTGGTGCCTCATAATAAAATAAGCAACGGCCTGGTATCCGAAGACTGGTGTCTCAGTGCATGCTGCCACTGCCAGCTTTGCAGTTTTCCTAGAGCCTTTCCCAATGTGTAAGGGGGGAACGGCAGTACCTTGCAGGATTACAGGAGTGGGAAACCAGGAGACAGTGCCAGCTGCGCGCTAAGAATTGTATCAGCAACAGGGTCAGCACGCCAAACCTGTTTTCTCCACTATTGGGAGGGAGGAGGGGAGAGATAATGCCATCTACATCCCAGTGTTTGCCATGAGTAGTGAGCCTAGGTGCCAGACACGTGGTGGGCACCCGACTCCAGTCCGCCGCCTCTCCTTGCTCCTACTCTGGGTGAGAACCCGAGGAAGCTGGCGAGGTCGGCGAGCTCCTGCACCTCAACTCCCAGTCCGCCGTTCCGGGCTCCTCCCTCCGCGCGCTGTTGCCGGGGCCCGGGCCCCGCCCAACTCCAGCATCGGCCAATGGCAGGGCGGCCCAGGTACCTCCCCGCCCCGTAAGCAGGCCAATGGCGGGGCGGCCCAGGCACCTCCCCGCCCCGTAAGCAGGCCAATGGCGGGGCGGCCCAGGCACCTCCCCGCCCCGTAAGCAGGCCAATGGCGGGGCGGCCCAGGCACCTCCCCGCCCCGTAAGCAGGCCAATGGCGGGGCGAAGCTGTCACCGCCCCGATCTTGTGAGGGCCAATAACAGCGTGGCCCGGTGCCGGGCCGCCCCCAGCCGGGCGGGGAGGCTGGGAGGCGGCGAGGCAGCCACCGGCTCCGCCCCGCTCGCCTCTGACCCGGTGTCCTGTTTCCCCGTCTTCCTGTTCCAAACCACGTGGACGCACCGGGAGCTGCGGGACTGCAGGAGGGAACTCCGGTCGCCACGGCAGCTGTCGCCGCCGCCGCCCGGGTCGTGACCTCCGTGCCCGTCAGAAGTCGCCGCATACCGCCGCCTGCGCCTTGCGCAGGGCGCGCACATGGCGACTCAGTCTCATTCCCTCAGCTACACGGGTTGCAACTTCTTGCGCCAGCGTCTGGTCCTGTCGACTCTGAGCGGGCGCCCCGTCAAAATCCGAAAGATTCGCGCCAGAGACGACAACCCGGGCCTCCGAGGTAATCTGGGACGAGCGGCGCTGCCGGTGGGCGCGGGGAGCGGGGAAACATCGCTCTGATGCCCTGGGGGCGCGCGCGCGGGGAGCCTCCGGGTCTCTAGGGCGCCGTGGGGAGGGCCCGTGGCGCGTCTCCCCCACGCCCGAATGCGCCAGAGGCGGGGTGGGAGGCGGGGTCGGGCCCCGAGGGGTGAACTCAGCTGCGCACAGCGCTCGGCGTTTCCCGGGCTCTGATAGTAAACAGCTACACGTTTTCCAGCATTACGTGCTGCAGCAAATCCCGGGCTTCGTCCCTCTCTCGTCTTCAGCCCCTCTTGCTCTCGCCGTAAACCTCTCAAAGGAGAGAAGCAGTCTGTTGTACCGAAATGTGGTGAATGGGCAGGTGTAAAGATGGAGGGAGATTTGGAGAGAAAAGCACCACTGGCTGTTGGTTCCTTGCCCTGTCCCAAAACAGTTCTCAGAAGCAGCACCCCCTGGGACACCCGCTGCCCCTGTCTCCATGATTTCTCAGCTGCCTTCACACCTCCCCTTGGGTGTGGATTAAAGAATCTTTAAAAATTCTGTTTGTTTTCAGCCGTGACTGTGATTAGTATGCATAGGACAGGAGCTTTGAGATAAAATTTTAACAGTCATGGGTTTAATTGCCTTGACTTAAGTGATGGTGACAAGCGCCAAACTACAGGCTTCCAAGCTCCCCTTTTGCCCTCCAAAGGTAGATAAATTAGAAGTAAATCCTATTTAAATACATTGATTAAGTCGCTCTGATTTTCAACTGGTCCCTGGAATAAGACACATGCATTTAAAAGCATCTGTCTGGTTATCCCAAATTGGGAAACTCAGTTAAAGAAAACAAGGAAAAAACTTATCTGTAGATTGAAGGAGCCCTGTTCATGGTTGGTCCTGGGACCTTTTTGGGTTGTGCTGATGTGCTTGGTTTTGCAGTGGCTCCTGTACTAAGTGGCCAACCCATTTCATCATCTGTCTGAATGCGTTTTCTGGACAGTTACATTTCTGCCTCTCTTGAATGGCTATTGGTTGCACATAAGGGGAAAATGCCACGTCATTGATGGAGATGCACCATTAGGAAGGAAAGAATCAGAAGACCTCCATACCATGGAGAGGAACTTGGTGACAGTAGGAAAGGCTTGTGTTGGTACGTAATTGTTCTTGCTGTCCTGCTCAAAAACACAGAAGATGTTTATGAGGGACCACTAGCGTGGTGTATGCCAGGTGTTCTTCCCCTCATCGTCTCTTGCTCTTATTTGAGTCTGGCCCTTTGGCAAAACAATTGCTTGATTCCTGTCTCTGTTATCCCCCAGCCAGCTCTCTCCACCCCTAAATTGGCCTTGAGCAGCGGTGGCGAACCTTTTGGCGATTGAGTGCCAAAGTGTATGAAATAAGAGTATAATCGCTCGACTCGCGTGCCAACCCATCGAGTGAGATAGAGGTATCGATTATTTTTATGTCTATAAGAGGCATAGGATGTTTTTATAACAAAAATCAATAATCTCGCGTGCCGAAATAATTGCTCCGCTTGCCACTTTGGGCACGCGTGCCATAGGTTCACCACCCCCGGCCTAGAGAACTTGCCACTAGCTGGATATAGTAAGAAGACAGGCTTCTACTTCTGTGAGCAGCCTTTAGTTTTTATTTTATTTATGTCTTTTTAGAAGAATAGAAATACTTTAGCCTGGAGACCTGTGATTTTTAATGGAAATATAGTGCCCATAAGATACAATTTAGTGTTTGTTTCTTGACACGTGGCCTACAAACTGATGTTTAATTTTCCAAAGGATGTTTTCCTGTCTCCCCTCTTCACTGTTTGTGAGCATCTCACTCCATACACACACACAGGACTTGGCCACTTGGCATTTGCCTGAGAGGATATCAGACTCTGGTACTTGGAGGAGGTAGTTCTGGTTGGCAGATATGCTGAAATTTTTTGAGGAACACTATGTATAGCATTCTTTGCCTTACTTTATTAATATACTAGGGGAAGAAAGAAGCACTTAATTTAGACCACTTTGTTCTGGCTTCAAGGCCTCAGAAATCTTTAGACATTTGTTTAATTTCTTACAGAGAGAAGAACTGAGATGTGGGTATATACAGTTGGTCCTCCATATCCATGGTTTTCGCATCTGCAGATTCAACTAATTGTGGATGGAAAATATTTGGGAAAAGGTATCCCAAAAAGTTTCTAAAAGCAAAATTTTAATTTGCCACTTACCAAGCACTGTACTGAATATATGCAAATGAGGTGATGTGTAGGCATACCCTGCTGTAGCCAATGTGCAAATACTGTACCATTTTATATATGGGACTTGAGTGTCCACAGATTTTGGTATATTCAGGGTCCTAAAATCAATACCCCACAGATGCCAAGGGATGACTATACATGTATTCATAGATATACACAGATATGTTTATGTGTACATATATATACATATAAGTGTATCTACTTACATGCATATACATAAATACATATGTAGCCCCTGACAAGTGTTATATGGTCATAGTCAAGTGAGTCCTTGTGAGCTTGATTGAAGGTGTAGCCAAGGGACTGTGTTACCAGTCATCTTTTCCTTTCTGACTTCCTGAACTCAGATTCTGAGAGTTGGAAAAAACTCAAGAGCATTTCCAATAAAATCTTCAACTTAACTGCAAGAATTACGTGTCTCAAAAGTGCTTACTTAAGTATCCCTACTATTGTGGGCTTTGGAGGGTGGGAGTGGTGTGGAGGCCTTCTGCATCAGGAACAGGTCATTCATTCAGAAAAGGTTTATAGAGCCCCAGTATGTGTAAGGCTCTGTGAGGTGTAAATGTGAAAAGTTGGTTGCCACATGCTCAAGAAGCTTTTTAATGAAGAGCTTGCCAGAGTAGCTTGAGTATCTTGAAGTAGGGAAAGTTTAATGTTGTAAAGGGGCTCATTGGAGTTAGAGCAGAATTCCCTGGAAATTATGAAGGAAGGCTTTCTGAATCTGGACAGATAGGATTGAGATGGTGGCTGCAAGAATCATAGTTTGTGAAAGAAAAAGCTGTTAAGTCAGAGTGTTTTTCTTTTTTAATTATGTTGAAGTAAAAATATTTAATTTGAGGGAGCCGGGATGGCTCAGTGGGTTAAGTGCTCACTTTGCAGCCCCAGGGACCGAGGATCGAATCCTGGCCCCGGCCCGTGTGGACCCATATGCTGAACTGGGGAGTGCCCCCAATTCAGTTCTCACCGGGGCAAGACCCCAGCCCAGTTCCTGCCCTGTGCAGCCTTGCACCCAACTGTGGAATGAAACTGGAAAAGCCAATGATGTACAACTAATGGAGACTGTTCTGGGCCTTCCCCTTTCTCTCTATCTCTGTATCTCTCTCTCTCCTTGTCAAAAACAATAAAAATAAATCTTAAAAAAAAAACCAATAAAAATAAATATTTAAAAGAACTGGGGAGCTCCCCCAGTTCAGTTCTCTCTGTGTCTCTGTGTATCTCTCTCTCTCTCTCTCTCTCTCTCTCTCTCTGTCAAAACCAATAAAAAAATTTTTTTTAATCTGTCATAGTTATAGTATAATAGCTTGGTGGTTAAGAGTTTAGGCTTAGAGATAGACCTCGATTTGATTCCTGGTTCTGCTTTTGCTATTAGCTCTTGGACTTTGGTCAAATTTCTTAACATTTCCAAGCCTCAGTTTTTTCATCTGTAAAGTGGAGTCAGTACCACCAACTTCATAGGGTTATTGTGAGGATTAAATTAAAATAGTTAAAGGTGCACTGAGCAGTGCCTGGCATGGAGGGAGAATAAATGTTAGCTGATCTTATTATGTATACTTCTACCCACTGGGTATAGTTTTGTTCTCTGGTATCCGAAATCTGTTCTTGTATCTCTGTATCGAAACTTTTCAAATATTTGAAGAGAATTATGCCTTTTCTTTGTTTTCCCTTTTTTGGTATAAAGCAGCAAGATGTAAACTTTTGGCTTCCCTGGACCACATTGGAAAAATTGTCTTGGGCCACACATGAAATACATTAACACTAACTATAGCTGATGAACTAAAAAAAAAAATGTCACAAAAAAATCTCAATGTTTTAAGAATTGTGTTGGGCTACATTCAAAGCCTTTCTGGGCTGCAGGTTGGACATGCCTGAACTAGAGGCTTCCTTTTAGGTTATGAATTTAAAATATTTGTACATTACATGTATAATGGAATGGTTCTTAACCAGGGGCAGTTTTGCTCCCCAGGGGGCACTTGGCAATGTTGGGAGACATTTTTTTTTAAGATTTAGTTTTATTGTTTTTGACAGAGAGAGGGAGAGAGAGATACAGAGACAGAGAGAAGGGGGAGGGCCCAGAACAGTCTCCATAGTTGTATATCATTGGTTTTTCCACATAGTTTTATTTCACAGGTGGGAGTGGGGCTGCACAGGGCAGAAACTGGGCGAGGGTCTCGCCCTGGTAAGAACTGAACTGGGGGCACTCCCCAGTTCAGCATATGAGTTCACACTGGGCGGGGTCCGGATTTAATCCTTGGTCCCCAGGGTTACAAAGTGAGCGCTTAACCCACTGATCCATCCTGGCTTCCCGGGAGACATTTTTTTTTTTGGTCAAAACTGGGAGGCTGCTCCTGGCATCTAGTGGGTAGAGCCGAGGGGTGCCATTGAACATCCTACAATATACCAGACAGCTCTCCACACAAAGAATTATTCTGTCCAAATATCAGTAGTACTGATGTTGAAAAAACCTGGCTTCCTGGACTTATTAAGTCTTTTCTTTTCTCCATGCCCCTAATGGTTATGAATAGCAGTATGTGGTCCCAAGAAAACTGCAAAAGGGTTCAGAAGAGGATGAGACAACAGCTCAAACTCTTTGATTTTGGTCAGATTAGTTAATCTCTAAGTAAAACTACCCAAGTTCCTGAGCAGGTCACATGAATAAGCCTCACTGTCTTCCCTTCAAAATTAGAGAGGAGTTTTTTGGTCCCATGGGAATGCTGCACTTGGCTTAGCAGGTGAAATTCTGAAAAAGGAGGGGTAAGTGGTGTTTTAATCACAAGACTCCTTTAAAATGTACTGAGAAAACATGCTACATAGAGGTTCTTTGAAAGGTAAAATGCCTTTAGTTTAAATTGATGCATTATTTTGGGAATTAATTTGGTTGTTCTTAAATTGGATCTTCTAAAAGAATGATTGTAAGGGAAAACTTTCTCTACTCTCAAAACTTCTGACACCAGATATGTGACTCCCCGCCCCCCCGCC
>PVKE010034828.1:0-17185 GCA_004027555.1 Craseonycteris thonglongyai
ATGTCTTGTGCAAATTGTTGCATCGCTCTTGCCATGTTGCACAATTGTTGCAGATTCTCCAGGGTAAGGCCAAGCTTTTCAGTTTCATCTTCCTCTTCCTCTTCGTTTTCAGTGAGGGAGGGGTAGCCTCCCTCACTGATGAGGTTAGGAAACTTTTCCTCCACGTAACGACAAGCAGCATCGTTGTCAGCAGAGGAAGCCTCACCCTACAGAAGCACGTTTCTGAGGCCGTATCTGTTTTGAAATTTTTCGAACCAGCCTTTGCTGGCTGAAAAGCCTCGTCCTCGAGGAGGCGAATCCCTCCTGGCAGCGCTAGTACTGGCTTGGGGTTCGTCAGCACCTTCTTCAGCCTCTTCATGGTCGTCATCAGGCAAGATTGGGTCGTAGAGAGCTTTGGCCTGTGTCCTGATCATATTAGTGTCCAAACTCACTGTCTTTTTCCTGCCATCAGCAATCCACAATGCCAGTGCAGCTCCCATGTTCACAATTCTGTTATGACGCGGAGTGACCACACGTTTCGCTTCTTTATTGAAGGTTATGGAAGCAGTTTTGCGGATGTTTGCTTCCTCTTTCTTGATGGACCGCACTGCAGATTCCTTCACCCCGTCATGGCGTGCCACAGATGCATCACTTCTGCCCTCTTTGATCCTATCTAAAAGTTTCACTTTTTCTCAGATGGTCATCATCTTCTTCCTCTTGGGCGCCCCGGAGGAAGCTTTCGCAGGGGCACAGCGCTTAGGCGGCATTATAAGGGCTTAATGAATAAAAAAAGTGATCGCTTAAACAAAACAAGTTATCGCCAACACAACACTAAAATACAGCATGCGAGACAGTCCACATCATGGACAAGACTGGCGAGATACAACAAGAGAAGATGCTAGGTGAGGCTGCGATGATGCGCAGACAATCACCTCACAGGGATAAAGCCACTCGTCCTCTCATGGGTCGATGTCGCCCCGGAAACCCATCCCGCGCCTTTATGAGAGCCCGTGGGATGGACTCTGAGTCAGCTCATCTCTTTGTTTGACATGCAGGGATCCTTCTCTCTCGCGCATCCACAGGAAACAACGCTCCTTTCCACCATGTGGCTGCCGACAGGGTGCTATTTTTTCATTTTTATTTTTTGATGAATATTTTGGGAAAACCCGTGAAGCACTGAAGCCGCAAAACATGAAGCGCGAAGTGGCGAGGGAACACTGTAATGGAAATGTTTTCAATCTTGATTGCTCCGCATTTCATCAAACTGTTCACTTAATATGGATGGGCCATATTGGTTATACTATACTTCAATAAAATTAATTTAAATTAGGAATAAATGTTTCACAGACTTTCAAGTTGTGTGGGAAAGACAAGCATAGTCCTCATAGTATGGCAGAGATGAGTGGTTTAGGAGAAGCACTTGGAAGTTCGTTTTTTTCTTTTTTTTTTAACAGAATCTTGTTATGTTCTGAATTTACTTAAGACAACTCTCTCTAGCTCAAAAATAACCCTCAAAAGCACTTGAGATTCATAATTTCTTAATTTATTTTAAAAGTAATATGTTAAATTAGAGGTATCTGACTTAAATTTTGATTCCAAAGTCATTTAGTTGCTAATTCCTTTCACTTCCTTCAAGGAAGGGACTCACAGCATGAGTAAGAAACTACTCAGATCTATTTGAGATATGCATTTGATACCAATTTCCGAATTGCAGACACGCATTACTTAAAGACCTAATTCCATTCCTACCACTAGGTCATTAAGCAAATTGGTTGATAAGTGAGGAGCTCAAAGGCCAATGTCTTGTGGTGTGTTGTGCCATAGGGCATGTATTTTTAAATAGATATCACACTGACACCACACTTACAACTGAAAGATGTAATTTTGTGTGCTTGTGAACACTTCAGGTAGTGAATACTAATCAACTGCTGGAACTAGACAAAGACTTAAAAAAATTGAGTCCTGAGACTTACACAGACTGAGAAAGGGGATTTCCCTTCCTGGAGAATTGTTCATAAGTCCGAGCAGTTGTTAAACGGGTAGGTCATTAAGTGAAGAGTGGCTGTATATTTACAAGAGCCTCAGTCTTCCCAGTTCCTGCCTGTATATATACTTAAATTGATGTTGGTAAACAGGATTAATAACAAACAGGAAACCTAGGGAAGCCGGGATGGCTCAGTGGGTTAAGCGCTCACTTTGCAGCCCAGGGGACCAAGGATCGAATCCCGGCCCCGGCCCCGGCCCGTGCAGACCCATATGCTGAACTCGGGAGTTCCCCAGTTCAGTTCTCTCTCTGTCTCTGTATCTCTCTGTCTCTGTCAAAAACAATTAAAAAAAAAAAACCAAAAAACAGGAAACCTAGCCAATTCATGGCTTCATATAAAAATCAACAATAATTTTCCATTGTCCTTAGGATAAATCCCATTTCTTAGAGTGGTCCACACACAGTGAATGAACTACCTGTTACCTGCAAGCCTCATTTTTCTCTCTCCTTTCTTTACACTGTGTTCTGGTCTAGCCATACCATCATACTTTCTTTGCACTTGTTTTGAGCATATCTTACCCACAACTTCACTGCCATAATTTTGCTAATGCTTCAGATATTAGCTTAATAAGACTTCTACATGGTGACTGTCTTCTATTTCCTGATTAAATCAGGTCTTACTTTGTACTCCCACCATAATACCCTGTAGTTGTCATTCTAGTAAACTTTATTACAGTCAATTCTCGTTATTTTATGTAGTTAGGCCTCAAACACTGAAATACTGCTCCTGGAAAAAATGTATACACATTTATATCTATATCTATGTCTATATATCTCACACAGGTTATAATCTTAAATCCTAAAACTAAGTCATCCTGGTAGATTTTATTTGTTTTAAAATTTTTACAGTAGAGAAAATGAGATTCAGAAATGTGCAATGACTTGTGATAAGTATTGAGTGAGTGATCCTACTCATAGGTGCAGGTGGGGATTCAAATTGCTCCACTGGCTCCAGAGACAGAGCTCCTTGAACTCTGCTGTCCCTATTGTGCCCATCCTCTAGTTGTCTCTGTACCAGAGAAAGCTCAAATAAGAAGGCAGAGTGCCTCTTTGTTTAAGCCCAGTTGGAAACCTGTGCGTCTGGCGACTCTCAAGTTTTCACAGCCCTGAGTGTATCCACCCATAACCATGAAAGCACAGTGTGTACTGACTTAGGGGCTACAAATACATTTAGCAAGTAGGTGAGTTCATGATTATAGAATCTGAATAATGAAGATGAACGTATTTATAATCATTTCATTAATAGCTGTCTTGCTGATCTGCAATTTTCAGGAGGGCCTGCAGCATGTATTTCTTATTTACCACCATTCTTTCCATATGCTCAGCAAGTAGCACTGGCATATATATATATATATATAAAATTTCCAGCTCTTTAAAATTTCCAGCTTATAATTTTGTTGTGGATACACAGTGAACACTTCAAATAAATGTTTGATTCAATTCATTAGAAGGATATAGAAAACTAAGATGAGTCAAATTGCTTGTGTAAATAAATTAACTGAGAAGAGGAAACTATTTTGTTGTTTAAAGAAATTTTTTTTTTGCAGCTAATCAGGCAGAAGGAAAACATTATAAGTCCTTTACAAGAGCAAATTTTCTCATCCTCTAGTGCAAAGCAATGGTCCTGAGTGAAGGAATGGGCAGACTGCATCAAGACTACCTACTTTCTATCAATATTATAGAAAATGCAGCAAGAATACCAACAATTATGTGAACAGGCTGCTCTCATGCAGACCCTGGGCCTTATGTCTCCAGGACTGATTTGTGGGATTGCAGCCCAGGAATCTGCATGTAGCTGGTCCTCAAACACCCCAAGAGAAAGAAGGCACTGGGCCAAAACAGGTTGAGGTTTGACTTGCAGCCGCAAACACTGTCTACAAAGTGTGGGGCTTTGCGTCCTCACTTCTAGAATTTGGTAATTCTAACTTACTTATTCATTTATTAATTTATTTAGAGAAAAGCTGTTTCCTTTACCTTCAAAGCTGGGAGGTTTTTACAAAAGAAAAACCTGAATCAGGGTACCTTGAAATGTCTTTTTGAAGAGGAAATTCTGCCTAATCGTGAATGGTTAACCTTATCTGGTATCCCACATAATGCCTTTCTTTCTTTTCTTGTTTTCCTCTTGTACACTATAGACCCTTGGCCCCAGGGTACTGTTGGAACCCTGAATTACTTGTGGGGGAATTGAACAATTTCTACCTTAACCTTACATTACTGTAGCATTTTGCATAATATATGTAATTTTTAGTGAAAGCTTTTTATAAAATTGAACGCTCTACAGGTATTCCACCCGCATGGCCATCTAATTTCATACCCCTGATTGATTTCCCTGCAATGTTGCTAGGAGACCAAGACACTTGTGAACAAAGGATGCAGAATGTTTCCACCATGTGGGTATCTGCTCTCTCAAATCTATGTTCTTGTTGCAGCTGTTGCTTGCTTGGAATGTGGTATTTATAACACTACACGTAACAGTGGGAAATTGCTCAGTGTACTAACACAGGGGTGCAGTACTCACCTGAGCAATATCACCATCTTGCTCTTCCGCCTGTGTTATGACCATAAATGTGCAGGCGGCTGCGGAATTTTATTTCTTAATGGGACAAAAATTTGTATTTTTCTGCTGTTCTATTCTACTTTAGAACTGCGAGTAAGGGAAAAAGAGTCCAAGCCCAGGAGTCCAGGATTGCTGGGAAATAATCTCTCTGCATTTTCTGAAATCTGCTGTTTTTCTTCATTTTGGTACACCTTGAAGGTACAGTGATGCCTTGGAATTCGAACTTAATTCATCCCAGAACCCTGTTCAAGTTTCAAAACGTCTAAGTTCTAAGATGAGTGGGCATTCAAATAAGGCTGTGGGCCATACAGTCTATACATCCCACATGAACAACATGTTGGCATTCAGATTCCAAAGCAGTTTGGATTCTGAGGTAAAATTTGCTTGATTTTTTTTTTCATTCAGATTCCAAATTGTTTGAGTTTTGGGGTGTTAGGATTCCAAGGTATGACTGTACATGATGTCAGCCATGATAGGCTAAGATTCTCTACTGACATTGAAATTTAATCCCAAAGTGGCAATCCAATTAGAACAATCACATTAGCAATTTTTAAATTTTAATAATAATAGAAGTTTTGGGTGATTAGTCTTGTTGAACATCACATAAAACTGTGAGGAAGGTACATGTGATACCAGTGCAGAAATCCTTTGTAGTCAGGTATAGACTGTCTCCATGAACATAAACCTGGAACAACTGAGATTTTGTAAAGCCCAGGACTGAACTGCCCATGCTCCAGAGGTATTAGATACAGAAAAAGTGGATTACTCCTGAGACCTAAACCCTCGTGGACTCAAGCCCTCTATTTCTTATTCTCCCCAAGCCCTCTTTCTTCCTGACAGTCACCTTTTGAGCATGTTTCCTCTTAAGTCCCTTCTGCCTAGAACACTTTCTACTTGTTTAACTTCCACTGGACCTTTCAGATATCAGTTCATTTTTCCTTTTCCCTAAGAAGCCTTCTGTGAAGCCTTCTACTCCTTATCAGCTGAGGCCCTTATTATAAACTGT
This sequence comes from Craseonycteris thonglongyai, assembly GCA_004027555.1. Taxonomy (NCBI): domain Eukaryota; kingdom Metazoa; phylum Chordata; class Mammalia; order Chiroptera; family Craseonycteridae; genus Craseonycteris; species Craseonycteris thonglongyai. Next base: position 5,587 of record PVKE010034828.1, read on the forward strand.
CATGATAGCTGGTATCTTTTTAAAAATTTGCAGCTGTTGGCATGATTATTAGAACACAAGTCTTCTCTCCTTCCTAGTTCCATGAAGGCAAAGGCCATGTCTAGATTTGTTCACTGCTATAGCCACAGAAGCTTCCATTTACTAGGGGTTTATAAATTTTGAATGCATACTTACTGAATAAATAACAGACATATGATACTGTATTTTCCAACACCTTTCTTAGCATCTCCTTTGTCCTTTCCCATCCATTATTTTAAGTAACTTCTGGGGTCTTGGTTTTGTTTCTTTGTCTTCCTCCCATATGTCTAAACCTTGAAGTGATCACGTACTTCCCAAGCTCAGCTGACCCTGATGACTTCCAAATCCAATGATGCAGTCTTTATTTCTCATTCTAGCTTTAGTCTGTATTTAAGTTCTATGCTGTATTTGAGATACAGTCACTTGAAGGTTCAGCTGTCATTTAAATTCTACTTGGATGAAATATATGAAGGAGCAGAGACTTCATTCTTAGAACTCATAAGTGTTTACTGTTGTGCAGCTTTGGAGAAAGTATTTTACCTCTCTGAATCTTCATTTTATTACTTATAAAATTAAATTATTAATACTTGTCTTACAAAATTGTTTCAAGGTCTGAGTATAATACATGTGTGTGCATGTGTACCTTCCCACATTTCTTAATACTCAATGCTTGAAACAATCAGCTGTCAATAATAAGCTATTATTACTTTGTATATTTATTAGACTAAATCATCTCCCCAACATTTTACCCTTTCCCATTTTATTTCTCTTTTAAATGAATCCTCATTTTTTTATTAACCACTTAGGTTCAATATCTTGTCATTTTTCTACTTCATAAACAAGTCATATCAGAAATCAAACCCCATTAATTCTTTCAAACTGTGTCTCTAATTTAAGATATTGAATTCAAAATACTGTTCTCACTTTTATCACCCTGACCCTGGCCCTCACATTTTGTCCTAGACCATTTAGCTGAGGCATGTTGAAAATGACACCCAGGATGGCTTTGAATGCAGCCTAACACAAATTCTTAAAACATTATAAAACTTTTTTGCAACGCTTTTTTGTTTTGAGCTCATCAGCTATTGTTAGTGTTAGTGTATTTTACGTGTAGCGCAAGACAACTCTTCTTCCAATGTGGCCCAAGGAAGCCAAAAGCTTGGACACCACTGATTTAGCCTAGATTTCTCATCAATTGCTCTCTGTAGTCACTTACACTGTGACTTATGATCATCTTAATCCTCCTAGAACATGTGTTTTAATTCCCAAGATTCTCATGAAAACTCCTAAAGTCGCTCCTGGCAGAATCAAGTCCAGGTTTCTCCTTGTACTTCCAGCTCTTCTCTCTTACCCATCTAGGCTTACCTCCTCATGAATCCCATGAACTTGAGATAAAATTAGTCCTTTCATCTTTCTGGACATCACATACTTCACACTTCATCTTGGTCCCCAATTGTCTGCTTTTTTGTATGCTTCTCTTTCTACCTTGAACACCTTGATCGCCCTTTTCTACCAATCCCTTCTCTCAAAGCTCACATCTAGGCACTTAGCCAAATTTCTGTAGCTTTCTCCATTTAAAATTCCTTAATGATATAATAATTATTTTTGTGTTACTTTGACCTTGGTTGTTTTGTGTATGGCTTTAATGTAAGTTCCTTGAATATAGTGGTCGTGTCTTCCGTTTTTCGCATATTTTCCGGGTCCTGAACAATTCTGGATTTGTAAATAGAACTTTAAATTTATATTCTTTACTGTAATTACTGTGGGTTGAAATACCACAGAGAGAAACTGAGAATTAATAGGTTGAATCATATGAAATTATTAATATTTGACCAGATTTGACCTATAACACAAATAATTTTTTATGGTCAATCTGATAACAATGTCCTGATCTCAGATGATTTGCTAAAATATAAAATGGATTCTTTCTCAGTTTAGAAATGGTCCTTAGAACTAAGAAAAGGGATAGGCTACTTATCTCATTCCACATTCTCTAGAAAGGACATTCTCTATTGTTCTTTTTAAAAAGAAGTAGTCCAAGTCTGTTTTTCAAATGGACTAGTGGAAAAAATATTGGAAATAATTAGTGAATTTCAGATCTATATTTCTTGCTGAATGAGGAACTTTTTTAGTACATATGCTGCCGAAGCGAGCATTGAATGAGGAGTTTTTACATTGTACAATGCAGTTATTAACATTTATACTAGGACAAATCTAGGATCAGGTCCTAACTCTGCCACTACCTTGGGTAGCCTCAAGAAACTTATTTAAGTTTTATATGTTTTTAGTTCTTCATCAGTACAAGGTGGTTGATAACACAAGTATCTACCTCTCCAAGTCAGCATAAGCGATAAATGAATTATTCTAAATAAAGCCTTAAGAACACTGCTGGCACATAATAAGCAGTCATTGTCAGTTGGTTTTATTACTTCCAATTTTAATAAAGAGTTTCTGCTCTTGTATAGATGTAACCTAATACCATTAAACAAAATAGTATCTCTCTGTTTATGTTATGGGCTAATAAATCTTCTAAGTTATTCTTTCTAAAAACTTTTAAGTGAAATTTGAGGCTTCTCAAAACCAGCAAAAATAACTTAAGTAAAAACTGCCTCTTCTTATAAAGTAAATCATCATAATTACATATCATGTCTCTCTCCTCCTACACAGTTATGAATTCAAAGAAGCAGTATTAAATGAGATCTTTGTCACTCACTTGTTTTTAGAAATGTTCCAAGCTTTCTGCAATAGATTATTTCTCCTTTACATCTCTCCCATCTCTTACAAAAACAAAAGACACAGCACAGAAAACAAATTACCCAAGCAAAACCAGATTCTTCATGGACTGTAAAATAAAAGTAAATTGAAAATGTAACACTGAGCAGTGGTATAGATCATCCATGAATTAAGAATTTGTCTGGTTGAAAAGATTTAACACAAGGCTTGAAAACACATTGAAATTGCCCCATCCTTTATGGCAACAATGTATTTATAAAGGGTTTTTTCCTGAATAATTTAATGTGTTTATGGATTTAACAAATTACTATGTGTAAGCCTTTTTTTAAATACCTGATTAAGCTGACATCACTTCTGTTGATTCATTTATTTATTAATTCGACAAATATTTGTGAAAGGATTAGTGTAGGCTAAGCACATAGTAAGCTGCAGCTTACCCAAATTAAAGCTGCCTCTCATCTCTGGGCAAAACTACTTTGATTCCTCTTTATTATAATCTATCAGAAAATTATGTAACCTTTAAGGGTGACATGGCCAAATGGTTTACAATCGTTTTATGTCAAAATTAAAATAGTGCCAGTGGAATTGTTATTGCAGAGTGCATGTTTGTTTCTTGCTTAATGAAATGTGTTTTAACTGTTTGACGAGCCTGACTCCCAGTTTCGGTGTCCCTACATAACAATGGGGAAGAAGACCGTGGGGTTGTCCCTTAAGTCTTCAAACCTTTGTGAGTTCAACTGAACAATTATTTTCGGGAGTGTTCTGACTCGTTTTTTCCTTTCTTTCTTGGCAGAAATTAACTTTTGTGTGTGTGTGTGTGTGTGTGTGATCTTATGTTATAATGTTCATAACTCATCTGGTTCTGGTTTTTCTATTCAAACATTCATAATTCCTCAACAAAAGGTCTTGAAGAAGTGGTTTATGTATATTATATAGTTTCTTTCCTTTTTTAGCTTTTCACACTGTCTTTTGGAAAGGGCCCAGAAATCTTCTATTTCTCACTTGATAAAAATAGTTAACAGTCTTCTAAGTCCGTCTCTTCCAGAGACGAGGAAAAATTGTTACATGGCCTTACCAGAGGTCTCAGGCCCCATAAAGCATACTTTCCAAAGGCTCATTTATAGGGCAAAATTACACATATCGGGTAAAAATAAATTAATATTAGAGTTAACTAGAACTGGTAAATGTAGCAGATTTGACAAATTTGTGATCTTTTCTTTCAAGGAGTTTAGAATTTGAAACAAATAGGTTTTGAACAAGTTCACAAAAGGGAGGAAAAACACTTCTGGCAGAGTGTATAGTGTTAGAACCTGAGACCAAAAAGAGCATGGTGGTTTTAAGGAAACAAAAGAGGAGACCTGAGGCTGAAATGCAGAGTGACAAAGAAAAGAGGCCCAGATCCTGCAAGCTTGTGAGCTGTTTTCAGTAGAGGTCTCCAACCCCCAGAGTCACCGACCAGTGCTGGATTGTGGCCTGTTAGGAACCAGGCCACATAGCAAGGAGGTGAGTGGTGAGGAGCAGTGAAGCTTCATCTGTATTTATAGCCGCTCCCCATTGCTCCCATTAAGCACCCGAGCTCCACCTCCTGTCAGATCAGTGCAGCATTAGATTCCCATAGGACTGCAGATCCTATTGTGAACTGTGCATGCGAGGGGTCTAGGTTGTGTGATCCTTATAAGAATCTAATACCTGATGATGTGAGGTGGAGCTGAGGCGGTGATGCTAGCTCTGGGAAGCGGCTGCAAATACAGATTAACATTAGCAGAGAGGTTGAACTGCACAGAGACAGTAATAAATAAATCTATTGCTTACAGACTCATATCAAAACTTTATATGTAAGTGGTGACAATTAAGCTGCAGCTGGTGCTTGAATGATCCTGAACCCCCCACCCCCTCCCCACCATTTCTGTCCATGGAAAAATTGTCTTCCACAAAACCAGTCCCTGCTGCCAAACAGGTTAGGGATCGCTGGTATAAGGCTTTTACCCTAAAATCCTGCACAGTTAGGGAAGAATTTTAAACCCAACAGTGAGATGTCAGATTTATATTTGAAACTGCTGTATAGAAGCATGAGGGAAGAATGGGTGAGAGGAAGCCAGTTGTCATTATAAGTTTCATTAAATTGATCTTTTGTTTGGTTAATATTTTATCCATTCTTAAAACTTTCTTTAATTGTACAGCTGGAAACAATGTAATTGATATCAATTAATGTCACCCCAATAAATTTAACAAAATAAATAAATAAATAAAACTTTCTTTAATGTCTCATCTTTATTCCTCTAATAACCCCTCTGAACAAGTTTTTTTTTTTTTTTATTGTCTTGTCCAATCGTACTTATCTTCTAAGGGCTATGTAGATGAGCCCCTTTTTTAAAAAAAAACAACAATTTTTCTTCATCTTATCACTCATAATCTAGTGTTATAATATTTTGTATCATTGGATCACTTTGTTGGCATGGCATCTTCGCCATTTATTATACATATGACCCACTATAATGAAGAGTTGTTCAAAGCCAGATAAAATTGAGTCCTAATTTCTTTTTTTTCTTTTTTTTTTTTTAATTTATTTTATTGTTTTTTACAGAGACAGAGAGAGACAGAGAGAAGGGAGAAGGCCCAGAGTAGTCTCCATAATTGTAAATCATCACTTTTCAACATGGTTTTGTTCCACCCAGGTGGGCAGGGGCTGCACAGGGCAGGACTGGGCTGGGAACCTCCTGCATGGGAGGCACACCCCCTCAAACCAGAGGCTGAATTGGGGGGCTAGAACTGAGCGGGGGGCCTCCTGCATGGGAAGTGCACCCAAGTTCAGCCTACGGGTCTACACAGGCTGGCGCCAGGATTTGATCCTCGGTCTTTGTGGCTGCAAAGCAAGCACTTAACCCACTGAGCCATCCCAGCTTCCCCAGGTTCTAATTTCTAATTGAGGTTTAGGGCTTGTCACTTAAACTCAAGGAACTTGACTTATTCATATGTAAAATGAAAAAGAAAAAAAACCCCACATAATTATTATAACTGATTGGACATGTATAAAGAACCTAGCACATTTTCTGAAAAATAGTGATTTCTCATTATGAAGTGGTTTCGTCTTTCTTCATTTTCTTTCTTGCCTTTTTAAATTAATCAAAGGAGATCTGTCTTGTTTAGCTATGCATTAGTTTCAGAGCCTTGCACACAAAATACATAATTGATTAATTAAATGAATATTATGTCATATACACATTCTTAATAAAGTAAATTACTTTATCCAGTGAACAATGGTATAACTTGGAGTTAGTAATATCCTCTTTTTTTTATCCCATTGTATTTAACTATGGCGCTGTACACACAGATTGCTCTTCAAAGTTATTTTTAGTGAGTCTGGAAGAGCACTAGTACTTATAAATTTTATTTGTACCTTGATTTCCTGTTCTTCAGACTGTGATTCATTGTGCTAGTCTGGTCTGATCTCAGTTCCCATTCTCTTTAGATTCTAAGTATTCATTTCTATGCTTCCGGTTCTCCATGAATTTCTGAGAGTTTCCAGATACATGTGAAGGTGGGTATAGGGGATAAGCCCATCTTTGTGCTACTTTAACCATGTCTATGAATTATTATTGTGGGAACTCCTGAGTAATTAAAATTAAGGCAGGACAACTGGTTCTGTGATAAAGAATGATGATACATTTAAATTGTTATTTCTGTAAGTGGATTTAGGCAGCTTTCAAAATGTGAGCTGAGTGACAGAAACATTACAGGTGACATTAATGGAAATATTTGAATAATATTTACAACATAGGTTGGGCTAGATTATGTTCTTGAAATAAAAGAGATAATTAAAAAATACGATATTCTTTAATAATCACAATAAATGATACCTCTGGTCTGTGAATTGGCTTAGAATACTGGCAATTAAAAATGCTTTGGAAAATTTTTTGTCAAAATTACTAAAGCTAAATATACACATACCTTTAACCCAGCAATTCCTTCTGTTTAGCGTTCTAAGACTTATCTAAACATGTTCCAATGATAAGATCTCATTGGATAGTATGATCTTTGTCCCACTTTCCTCTGCTACATGTGAACCAGAACCTAAACTTCTACTTGGACTAATCTTTCCGATTATGTGATTATTTTGAGAGAAACTCTGGAGTCAATACTGATAAGAAAAATATTTAAGTTGCAGAGTTGTGGAATATTTGATGGAAATAACTGTCTAGAACAATCCACTAATCAGAGTAGAAATTCACTTGAACACATCTCTGCCATATAGACTTCTAGGTGCTGCCTGAAAAGGAGCAACTGCAGGGAGCTCACTGCTTTTCAGGGCAACTTATTTAACTTTCAAACATTTCATTCTGTGGGAAACTTCTTCAATGCAAGATTAATCTACTTTCTTTTCTGTAGATTTCTACTAAATGTTTTTATCTATGCTTTATGGTCCAAAAAGAAATAAACCACTTTCACAGCGACAGCCCTTAAAGCACTTTTAAATTTATTATATTTTATTATGATTTTGTTCTTGAAGAGGTCCTTTGGTAGCATGGTATAAAAATCATAATCATATTAGCCAATATTAAGCACTTTTCTAATTACATTGTGTGTTTTTCCTTTGAATATTACGGAATACTTAATATTTATTGGGATCCTAATTTTATAGGAGAGGACTCAACAGTCATAGAAGAGCTTGCTCAAGGTCACTGGTTGAGTCAGTAAAGGGGCTAATAGAAGTGAAACCCTGAAATTCTTCACTCTGCTGCTTATAGTAAGACATGGTTTTCAGATTTCTCCCCATTACATTTGATCTCTTTTAAATGTGCCTCTTTAAATATGGCGCTCAGAACTGGATATAGTATTCTAGATGTTATGTACCCAGCATAAAGTAGACTAAACTATCCTTCCCTTGAACTAGACCTGATACATTAAATACTACAACTTAAATTCGTTATAACTTTTTGGTATCCACACTACAAATGCACTTCTAATTAAATATAATTTGTGGCCATTTTCTGTTCAACTCAAAACTTCTTATTTTTTAAAAACAAGACAATGGTTTGGTTCTATCTCCTTAGGTAATTTTAAAATTGATTTTTTTTAATGGTAGTAAAATGCATATGGCATAAAACTTACCATCTTAACTCTTAAATGCACAGTTCAATAGTGTTAAGTATATTAACACTGTTGTGCAACCAATCTCTACAACTTTTGTTCTTCTAAAACTGAAATTCTATATACTTTAATCTCTATTCACCTCCCTCAGCTCTTGTCAAAAACTATTGTACCGGTACTTCTGTCTTCATGAATTTGACTAAGTATTTTGTGTAAATGGAATTAGATGGTATTTTGTTGTTGTTGTTGTTTTGTTTTGTGATGATTTCATTTGGCATAATGTCCTCTATCAAGGTTTATCCATGTTATAGCATGTATCAGAATTTCCTTCCTTTTTAATGCTGAATAATATTCCATTGTGTGTGTGTGTGTATACCTTATTTTGCTCATTTACTCATCCATTGATGAACATGTGGGTTGCTTTTACCTTTTGGCTATTGTGAATAACGCTGCTATAAACATGGATGCACAAATAGTCTTTGAGAACCTGTTTTTAATTCTTTTGGATATTTATTTACCTAACAGTGCAATGATGGTCATGTGGCAATTCAATTTTTAATTTTTTGAGCATCTTTTATACCGTTGTTTTTTTTTAACTAATTTTTAATTGTTAAATTTATTAGGGTGACATTGGTTGGTAGCAATGACATAGGTTCTAGGTGTACAATTCTACATTACATGCTCATTGTATTGCATGCTCATCACCTAGAGTCAGTTCTCTTTCCATCACCATATATTTGATGCCTCCTCCCTACTCTTCTCCCTACTCCCCACCCCATTCTTCCCCCTGCCCCCCATCCTTATTCTCCCACCCACCTTCCCCTTTACCTTTAGATAACCACTAAACTATTGACTGTGTCCTCGAATTTGTGTTTCTTTGTTACTTTCAGTTTTATATTACACCTATAAGTGAGGTCATGTTTCCTGATTCTTTAAGTCTGACTTACTTTGCTTAATAACATAGTTTCAAGGTTGATCCGTGTTGTCACAAATGACTGTATTTCATCTTTTCTTATCACTAATATTCCGTTGTGTAAATGTACCACAATTCCTTTATCTAATTGTCTATCAAAGGACACTTTGGTTGTTCCCACGAATTGGCCACTGTGGACAGTGCTGCAATGAACATTGAGATACATATATCTTTGCAAATTAAGGTTTTTGAGTTTTGGGGGTAGGTACCTAGGAAAGGGATTGCTGGGTCATATGGCAATTCCATTCCTGATTTTTTGAGCAATCTCTCCACACTGCCTTCCATAGTGGTTGTATCAGTTTACATTCCCACCAGCAGTGTATGAGGGTTCTTTTTTCTCCACAGCTTCTCCAGCATTTGTATTTCCTTGTCTTATTGATTATAACCATTCTAACAGGTATGAGGTGGTATCTCATTGTGGTTTTAATTTGCATTTCCCTAATTGCTAGTGATGTTGAGCATTTTTTTATATATCTGTTGGCTATTTGTATGTCTTCATAGGAGAATTGACTGTTTAGGTCTTCTGCCCATTTTTTAATTGGATGGTTTGCTTTTTTTTGTTATTGAATTTTATGAGTTCTTTATATATTTTAGATATTAGCCCCTTATCAGAGGCATTGTTTGCAAATATTTTCTCCCATTTGGTTTATTTCCTTTTATACTGTTTTTTCACAGTGGCTGTGAAAAAATTTTACATTCCCACTGTAGTGAAGGTTCTGGTTTCTCCACATCCTTGCTAACACTTGTAATTTTTTCTTCATTCTTTCTTTCCATCCTTCCTTCTTTCCATCCCTCCTTCCTTGTTTCTTTCTTGACAGTAGCCACCCTAATGGGTATGAAGTGATATCCTATAGTAGTTTTGATATGCATTTCCCTAAAAATTAATGATGTTAAACATATTTTCATATGCCTCTTGACCATTTGTATAATATATTTTCTTTGGAGAAGTGTCTATTCAAGTCTTTTGCCTATTTTTAATTGGATTATTCATTTTTTACTGAGGAGTTGTAGGACCTCTTTTTTGTATTCTGGACATTAATTCCTTACCAGATATATGATCTGTAAATATTTTTTCCAGTTACATAAACTGCTTTTTTACTTTATTGATTGAGTCTTTTGCTGCATTAAAGTTTTTAATTTTGATATAATTTATCTATTTTTACTTTTTTTTTTTTTTTTCACATAGAGACAGAGAGAGAGACAGAGCGGGGAGGGCCCAGAGCAGTCTCCATAGTTGACAGCATTAGTTTTCCATATAGTTTCACTCCACAGGTGGGCGCAGGCTGCGCAGGGCAGGAACAGGGCCAGGAGCCTCCTGCATAGGCCCCGGCAAGAACTGAACTGGGGGCACTCCCCAGTTCAGCATATGGGTCCACATGGACTGGAGCCAGTATTCAATCCTCAGTCTCCAGGGCTACGAAGCGAGCGCTTAGCCTGCTGAGCCATTCCAGCTTCCCCCTATTTTTACTTTTGTTGACTGTGCTTTTACTTCATGTCTAAGAAATTATTGCCTAATCTACTGTTATGAATATTTTCCCCTATGTTTTTTTCTAAGAGTTTTATAATTTTAGCTTTTCCATTTAGGTCTTTGATCCAGTTTGAGTGAATTTTTATACACTTTTGACTTTTTTTTCTTTAATTAATTAATTAATTAGTTTATTGCTTCTGACACAGAGAGAGAGAGAGAGAGAGAGATACAGAGACAGAGACAGAGAGAAGGGGGAGGGCCCAGAACAGTCTCCATAGTTGCACATCATTGGTTTTTTCACATAGTTTAATTCCACAGGTGGGCAGGGCTGCACAGGGCAGGAACCAGGCCGGGGTTTCACCCTAGTGAGAACCAAACTGGGGGCACTCCCCAGTTCAGCACATGGGTTCGCACAGGCCGGATCCGGGATTTGATCCTCGATCCCTGGGGTTGCAAAATGAGAGCTTAACCCACTGAGCCATCCCAGCTTCCCCACACTTTTGACTTTTTAACATAAATATAAGTTTCACATTTTGTTTCATTAAATTTAATATTTTTATTTTGGCTTTTTTTTCTGTTTTAACATCTTATCAAAATCTTCAACATTATATTTATTAGTCATTAATTCTCTTTTTTAAGAAATCTGCATGTTATCTTAAATCAGGGTGTCTAATCTTTTGGCTTCCCTGGGCCATATTGGAAGCAGAAGAATTGTCTTGGGCCACACATAAAATATACTAATACTAACGATAGCTGATGAGTTCAGAAACATTGCAAAAAATCACATAATGTTTTAAGAACGTTTAGTAATTTGTGCTGGGCTGCATACAAATTGGTCCTGGGCTGCATCGGTCCTGTGGGCCAAACAAGCTGGTATTAAAATTTTATCAGCATGCTGTCTATATCTTTAACCTAGTAATATTATTTATAAGTCCAATATTAAAATCATCCCTTTGATTTGTCATTGGCCAATACAATTTAAATGTATTTGTCCAATGTGTCTTCATAAGTTTGAGAAGAAAATTATGGATATTAAAAATAATTACTTCATAAAATTTTATTAAAATCCATATTTACTATATCTACAGTAGCTCTTTAATGTATCAGCCCTCAAATTACATTAATTTGAATTAGTGATAGTGATAATATAAACCATTTAATCTAGAATAAATATTGTAAAAATTTTCAATTAAAGGTATTTCTATTGTTTATTAGTCCCATACACTGCTAAAAAAATGGCTTTAGTGTAAAAACTCTAACATACTTCCTCTAATGAAGATACAAATGATTTCTAATTACATTGTATAAAACTTACAAAT
>PVKE010034829.1:0-17190 GCA_004027555.1 Craseonycteris thonglongyai
CTCTTGGAAACTTGAGCTGGCATCATTCATTAACTGGCTGGCCTGCTGGACAGTGCAAGACACATGGCCTGGTTATCCCCGTCACTTCAGCCAACCTTGAAACAGAGGCACAGATGTGTAAGTAAACCCAGCCAAGGCCAAAAGACCACCTCGCTGAGCCCGGCTCACGTTTCCAAACCACAAGACCAAAAGCTAATGTTGAATTGCTGTTTCAAGCAACTAACTTTGGGCATTGATATTTACACAAGAAAAGTTACCTGCTACATTCAATATCATTCCCACAAAATTTAACGAAGAGGAAAGAGAAGAGCTCCTATAACCAGAAGAACGGGGGAAAAAATTTTTTTCTGTAAGTCATGGCTTTTGGTCTGGTCCTTAAAGAAGAATCTGAAATAGAATACGCGATGTTTACAGAGAATGGTAAACAAGTAAAAGAACCACCTCTTAGTTGTCAATGCTAGAGGCTATTAGAGAGACGTTTTGTAGACATTGTTTAAAAGATGGAGTATATGACACTAAGAGGCTAAAGCCCAGTCATGGAATCAGCTATATGAGTTCTGACCTGTTTCTTTTCACATTTGTAACACAAAAATGATATATAGCACCTATATCATAGCATTATTGTAAGAATTAAAGCAGTAGAAGCAAAGTACTATATTTTTACATGTATAAGATGCCCCCATGTATAAGACAACCCCTACTTTTCTAACCCAATATTAAGAAATCAATACATGGGTTACTGCTATGTATAAGATAAACCCCAATTTTTGGTCTAACAATTTTAGACAAAAGTATTATCTTATACAGGAAAAGTGTGGTACCTAGAATAGTACCTAGTATGTAGTAACTATATGCTATACCTTGGATGACAAGTTCAGAGTCTGATTTCTTATCTTCACCTACTAGATTGTTTTCATACTACATACATGCATATTGTCCATGTGTGTGTCTATAGGAGCTATACAAGCACAGAAGGAAACTTCTGGAAAGACAGATGCACAAACACAGAAGTGGCCTATTGGGGCAATTAGTATGTATCTGAATAGTAATTTGTAGTTATAAAAAATTATTTTTCACACCATTATCTAGTTCACTGAGCACAGCAAACTCAATTCAGCACATATTTCTTGAGTGACTTCTGTTTCAGGCATCACATTAGATAATGCTTGGGTAATATAGCAGGAACTAGAGATAACATTAACTTATGGACTCTGGAAATCTTGCAACTTAGCAAGATTTCCTCTTTACATTTCCCAGAAGGAAACTCAAATAAAATAGTCTACCCAATTCAAGCAAGTGTACACCTTTGTGTATTAGCATTGCCCCAGTTTAAAATTTTCTCCCACTGTTACCCTTTTATTTTTCTAATATACTAAATTAGTATCTCTATTTCAGTCTTTTACCTTTTTTGGAAAAAGCAGAAACATAAGCCTATAGTAAAATGAATCCTATAGAAAAGTAGTCGCTCTTAGTTTCCTTTGCTTTAGAATGTGAGTCACAAAGTCCCATTCAAAACCAACACTTAATAATCACAAATCTATTGACTAAACAGACAGGAGACTTGAATAATTTGTTTGCATTTGTAAAATTTGCCTCTGCACACTTTGTGTGTCAAAGTTACCCCTATTTTGCCGATAAATTGATGTTTTCAAACCTGTTTTTTGATTTTGATTATTGATTGCAGAAAGGGTTTCTCAACCTCAGTACTACTGACATTTTGGATTAGATGGAATGGGGGGGGGGTACCTATATAGAGTGTTTAGTAGCACCCTGGCCTCTGATATCTCCCCTTCCCCACCCCACCCTCCACACACAGATGTGAAAAACCAAAATTATTTCCAGACATTGCCAAATGTTCCCTGCATTTAAAACCACTGATACATAAGATTAACTAATTATGTGGCAAAATGTTTTTATCAAGAGTTTGCCTCATTTATTTACTTGCTTATTGAGAATAATGCTTCCAATAGCATGGAATAGTCTAAAAGGCTAAGTGACCTCAATCAAACACATAAAATTATAAAGTATGCCAACGACTTTCAAATTGTAAATTATAAAACCAAACTGTCCTCCCGAATGACAAACTTTACAACAAAACAGTGGAAAGTATACTCTTCTTCTAAAAATGTACTTCATTATTGTGTCAAAAGAAAAGGAAATCCTATTTGTTTAGCAAATAGTGGAAATAACTCTGTTTTTATGAAAGATTTTCTTTTATTTACAAATACCCATAATTCAACTCTGCTGAGTTTTTAATGTGCATCATTGCATGTGCAATAAGACCATTATGTTAATCTAACAGATGTCTATCAAACTGTCAAACATTAATTACAATTAACTAGAGTGTTTTTAAAATAAAATTAAATTGTGACTTATTTTGAATTATGGTTCAACAAGCTAATATTCTTTTTTCAAAGACTGAATATTGACTAATCATAATAAATACTGATTGCAAGATAAAAAAATTTTTAAAGGACTATCCTCAGGGGAAAATGTGTTATTATGTATGTTATCTTTGAAGCAGTTCTCAGGCTTCTGTACAGAATGAGGTGGATGGTTGCCACATCCCAAGTATAAACACGTGTCTGCATTTAATAAAGGTTGAACAAAACGCCAATTTTCAAATCCTCATCAAGACTTATCAAGGGTTCTAAAATCATTTAGAATAGTAATCTCATAAATTTATAATAATTTGCTTTTAGTCATATTTAGTGTCTGCACAAAAGGAGATTTCATTCTTTAATTTTTAGGTTTTTTTCAGCTGAAGGCTCATAGTAAAATTATTAAATACTTTAATATCTGAGTAGATCGATGATTGCTCATAAATGTAAAAACCTCTGAAATGCACCCATGTCATGCATATCAATTTGACTTGTAATCTTTTGACTTATATTGCAAATCTTTACTATAGTTTAAACAGATATTGAACTTAAATATATTAAAGCTATATCATGGAAAAAGCTATTCTCTAACTTAGATATTACTTGAGCTCTGCTGACCATATGTAACTCATTATTCTAAAATGGTGGGAGTTAAGTTATGTGGTACTTTTTAAACATCATTAGATTTTAGAGCAAATTTAATCTCAAATTTTTGATATAACATTTGCAACAGAAGTCATCATAGGCAACTCATCTAACATATATCTTCATTTACTTCTTTATTTGGTGTGTATTTTGCTTTTGCTTAGCCCTATCTGGGCACTAGGTAGATGTTCAGTCAACACTAGCTCCACTAAGTTTCCACACGCAGAGAGCCCAAATTTGCCCTCTGATACAAATAGGTAGTCAAAATTCTTAGTATCCCTGGCACTTAAAAATGAATAACCCAATCATTCTAATAATAATATGTAAGAGATTCTGTGAAAGGCAGAATGACTGCCCAATGATGACCACATCCTAATACCAGTAACCCATGAATATATTACTTTTCACAGCTAAAGGAACTTTGCAAATGTATTTATATTATAGTTAAGTAGCTTTTATTTATGACCTATTATCAGACTATACAAATATCCCAATGTAACAGCTATTCTGATTTATTAGAGTACACACTAGTTTGGGACAGGTATTACTTTAACTACATCACACATAATTGTTTAACACTCACAACAGCCATAGGCACAGAGAGTCCAAATCACTTATCCAAAGGTAGTTTAAGGGAAGCCGGGATGGCTCAGTGGGTTAAACGCTTGCTTTGCAGCCCCGGGGTCCAAGGACCAAGTCCTAGCCCCAGCCCACGCAGATCCATATGCTGAACTGGGACGTGCCTTTCATGTAGGAGGTCCCCAATTCAGCTCCCACCCCCCACTCTGCGTGGCCCCTGCTCACCTGTGTAGAATGAAACCATGTTGAAAAATTAATGTTGTACAACTATGGAGACTGCTTTGGGCCCTCCTCCCACTTCTTTCTGTCTCTGTCTCTCTGTCAAAAACAATAAAATAAATCTTAGAAAAAAGTAATCTAGCTGGTGAGTTATGTAGAGTTGGGGTTCAAACTCTAGCTGTTAGTTGCAGAGATCACTCACTCAACCCACAACTTCTCCCTGGCTCATTACCTTATACCTTGTTTTCTTATTAGTTGTGGTTACGACTTATTTCTCCTAGGTAGAAGGTAAGCTTTTTAAGTATAAGGTTTATATCTAACTCATCTTTGTAACCTGTTTAATATTCACTGCAGCCTATAGCACATCTATTCAACAAACATTCTGCTAGTTGATTAAAATGAACAAATAAAGTGAAACAAATAAATGTTTATTTAAAACGCTATGCAATGACACTCTAGAATCTTGACAATACTGAAGTGATATTTACCCTCAGTTTAAGGCATTGCTTTTTGACTTCTTATAGTCCCCAAATACATTTCTGTAAATCCCATTTTTCAGTATCAGCATTTTTCAGTAGTTGGGTATTTTCCATTAAATATGGTCATGTAAGCAGTAAAAATCCATGCAGAACATGTAATGTCTGTCTGGATTTAGAAGTGTAGAATTTTCACTTAATATGAGTCGTCCCTACTCCGGCAGCATCTTTCAACTTCAGATTACAAAGTATTTAACTGATTAATTCATTTTTTTCCCTCTGTTGACATTTCTTATTGTTATAAGCAAGATGCAGTTGATAAATACTTCACCACTTCCTCAAAAGGATCAATTCTGTTAGTTGTCAAACTACCTTCTTCCCCCAGTACTTACAACTAATATTTCCATTAGTGTAAAGATTAAGCTAGAAAGGCAACATCAGTAAATGTCAAGGCTAATCCTTCAGGTTAACACTGGTTAAAATTTTAGAGGTCAGCAGGCTGAGTTCATTATGACCGAGAGAGGTGAAACAACTTGACCAACATCATAACTTGCTAAAGGAATGGCATCTTCCAAACTCTCAGCACTATATTCATCCCACCTCTAATCAAATGGAATATCTTCTCCTCTCCAGTTGAAGATCAGCCAAGGGACCCTCTCTCCTGACCCCACTCTATGTTCATTGTTTATTTCTCCTTAATTAGACAAGGCAGGAGAACCCCTCTGCTCTAAATATCACCCTTCTTTTCCTTCCTCTGCGTCTTACCAATAGGCTATGGATAGGCCACACAATAGTGACCGTGCAGTGCTATAAGAGAAGTCAGAAACTGTTTGTAGTTAACATGGATGTCCAATTATACAGTAGACTCTCAGGTAACTGGCACTCATGCCAGATAAATGTAGTATCATTTCTTTGAATTTTGTGCTGGTTGCTTAAGAGTGCTGGTTGCTTGAGTTCTGGTTAACAGAGTCTACTTACATTTACCCAGTATCTACCAATCCTCATGGTGCCAGTTAACTGAGAGTCTACCATATTACACTGGGAAAGTCACAGAGCCTGTGCTTCTGCTCAATAAAGGGTCCCAGTTTTCCCTGAGACTACTTAATTTAAAGAATCTGTGCATCTATAGAACTCAACTGCTGACCTCCCATGGGATTTTAGTTCCCTCATATACATGATAAAGAAATGAGGCATATATGACCTACAAAGGATCTTTCAACTTTTAGTGTCTTCTTTATATGGTCTAGCCTGTTGCTTTGAGATACTAGATGGTTTCTTATCATTGACAACAGATATATTCACTTCTTTCTTATTTACATAGACAGAAGTTATGTAGTGACAAGGTCTCTTCAAGGCTGGAATACTTCCTTAATAACATGAACAAAATAGCATCTGGTATCAATCTTGTTCCACTAACTTGACTATAGTGATTTAAAGCTTGCATTCTTTGAATTCAAAATCTAATTTTAAGGCACTTTCTCTCAGCTGTCTTCATGGATTCTAAATGAGTTTCTGTCATCCTGACAGACTTAGATAAATTGAAACTTAACTAGGAAAAAAAATGTTAAAAAACAATTTGGCTCAGAATAAAATAAATGTGATGTATATTTTTGTTATTTTCCTTCTAAATTGTCATCGGCTCTCTGTATTGGTGAGCTGATGAGTGTGTCCGATGATCAACTCCTTCTGTAATTTACTGTCTGACAATAGATTGTAGGCAAATTGCCAGGCTGACTTTGAACCCATTAGTATTATTCCTTCTCAAGCACACTGACATGAAGAAAAGACTCAAATTGTTCTTTTCCAGCAGAACCTAAAATTACAAGCATCTCAGCTATTATTTCCTCCAAGTGTTCACTTTAATTGGGTAAGTGACCATTTTACTTAAAAAAGCAAAACCATTATGATGGCCAAAGGTGAGGGAAAAGGTAACGTTGAGGTTCTCTTTCACTGGCACAGAACCAGAACAGAGAGAAATGAAGACAGAGAAAGAGGGGGCATGAGGGAATTAAAGGGGGGCAGGGAGTGAGAGGGAGGGGAAGGGAGGGAGGAGAGAGAAAGAAATGAGAACAGTAGCATTTTAAAATGTTAGATTCTCTCAAAATACATATAATCAATCCACATTTGTAAAGTAATTTACTACTTAAAGGTAATGTCATTTCTTTTCTCCGAATTTCAAAATACACTTTAAGTAGGAAAAGCTCCATTTATAGATGGGGAACCTGAGGCTCCCTGAGGACAAGTGACTTAATCTGAGCCACACAGCGAGTGGGCAGAGACTACACTAGAACCAGGTCTCTGTCTCCTCAACCCAAATGTATTTTTCCATATCACCTGACTGCCTTTGTACCAGATGTCTTTAATTAATTCTACCAGATTGTAATTAGATTCTTCTTTCCATGGAACTTCCCTGAGAAGGGTTTTGTTGTTTTTGAGAATGTTCTCCACTAAGTGACCCTATAATCTTTGAAGACAAGTTTGGATTCCGGCTCTGACATTTTTGGTCTCCATAGGATTTCTTCTACTCTTCCATGCTGGCTAAGGAGATAAAGCCTTGGCATAATCAAACCTGAAGAAAACTTCTTAGTTTCCAGAGAAGTGTTATGTGGGCATTTACACTCATTCTGAGTGGCCTTGCTTCTAATATTTCATTTACTATTTGTACTTTATGCTGTTAAACTATTTAGGTCCCTTATTCTAAAATAGGAATAGGAATGTCATTCCTTCAAGAATTAAGAGAGCTGGGGATGCTGGGATGGCTCAGCAGGTGAATGCTACTTTGCAGCCTGGGGACCGAGAATCAAACCCTGGCCCCACCAGCCCGTGCGAACCCATATGCTGAACTGAAGTGCGCTTCCCACAGGAGGCCCTCAGTTCGGTTCTCACCTTCTGGTTTGGCCCCTGGCTCAAGGGAGTGTACCTCCCATGCAGGGATGGGGGTGGGGGTGGGGGTGGGGACGCCCACCTGAATGGAACAAAACCATGTCGAAAACTGATGACTTACAACTATGGAGACTGCTCTGGGCCCTCCCCCTTCTTCTGTCTCTGTCAAAAACAATCAAATAAATCTTTTTAAAATAGAATTAAAAAAGCTAATGAGTGGAAAAGCATTACAGTATTAATGCTAGTGAGATAACAATATTCTAGAGGGAGGGTCGATGTCCACTAAATACTATTTGTGACACTGAGCCTTGTGCAGGATTGGGAAGGGGGTGTTGCCAAATACCTGTAGCAGATGCTATGGGTCTGCTCAGGACTTGCCAATCCCATACTTCCTATAGCTTCCTACAGCAAGCACTGAAGGGATTTCTGGCATACTTGGCTACTCAGCCAATAAGAGATGAGTGTTGAAAGACAAATATTCCAGATCCTTCTCTCCTCAGGTGGAACAACTCCAAGGAATTATTGTAGTTGCACCACAATATTAATAATCCTAAAGAAAGAGAGTCTAAACAAGCGAATAAATACCATAAATGGAACAGTTTCATGTTTACTGTCTATCTCTATGCCCTCCCTTTCCCACCGGCCCTTCAGGCAGAATACGCGGACATGACAGATAACTATGAGAGAAATGAATGCCAAGGATGTGTAAGCAGTAGGACACTTTCTTCTATAAATCATAATACTGAACTTCTAGGTGGAGGTGCAAATCTTTAAAAAATCAAAGGAAGTAGCCTCAGGATCTTCCCTGTATTATTTTATAATGGTTGATAGCATAAAAAGAGGGACAAATAGAGTAAAAAGATGAAAATTTATTTTCACTCCAGAGACTATAAAATCTTTGTAAAATGTTTACTGTATTTTGTTTGTGCTTCGAGTTTGAATTAATTCATTGCTTGTCTCATAGGACATACTAAATATCTACGACTAATAAAATATCATTAAAAATCTCATGGTCTAGTAACCTATTTCAAATATCTATTTTAAGTTACTAAAGAACACTAAGGTCATAGAAGCAAAGGATGTGTCCTAACAGCACATCTGTATTTACAAATCTAAATTTATCTGTATCTCTATCTTGCTATACATTTATTAGCTATGTAACAACCAATATACACATATATGCACATGCATGCATATAAATATGTGTATGTGTCCATGAGCATGCATGTGCATGTGTGTCCACATTTTAGAACCACACTGCTTGAGTCTGAATCTCAGTTCTGCCACTCATGACTGAGTTCCATGATGATCCAGTTAGTTCATCTCTCTGTGCCTCAGTTCCCTCATTTTTTCTTTTAAAGAGATGACAAAAATAGTATCTACCTCATAGAGTTACTGTGAGAAAAAATAACTATCAATCTATCTATCTATCTCCTAGCATAGAATAAGCACTAACTAACATTATCTTAACACATATTCTATCAACCTATATTATATATACATTACCAACACACATATATAGATAGAATCCATCCATACCTATTTCTAAAAACTATACAGGTATTCAGATTATTATGCACATGTAGCAGAATGAGTAGACAATGTGACTTTGGGGATGATGTTGACTAACACTATTAAAAGGCAATCTCCCTGCTATGAGGAGTTAAGCAGGGCCTCTCTGGGTGTTCCAGGATAACACCAACTGTGAATAATTAAAAGCCCTCTTAGCATCACTTGAAATACATCTTCCAAAAGTATTATTTAATTCTCCTCTTACAGGTCAAATGTATTTACTTCCAATTTCAAATGAAGTTATCAATCCCTTTCAAAGAAATAAAAAATAATAACATAAATAATCATAAGCTGGAGTCATTTTCCTCCTGAGTATCTCCAGATAGCATACTCCTTCCCTGCTCAGCCTGCTGATCTGAGATTAATATTCACTGCGTTCTGCCATCACTTTTTCCCAGAGTGGTGATGTGAAGGATCTAACAGAAGAACAAAGAGAAAGTTTAACTCTCCAGCACTGTGGTCACTGAGGCAGCCCCCTGCTGTATTACTTCTAGCAAAGACTATAGGGATTTCCATTATACAGACTTGAAATGATTGTTGGGATAAACAGAAGAAAAGTGAAGATGAAAAGGACAATAGAAAATTTAAATCCTACCCATGCCTACTTCTCTGCCCACAATCTTTTCTCCAGCCAAATAAAACTCTTGGTCCTCAGGTGGTATCTTTGCCTACCAACCCCTGTGTCTTCTCTTTGCCTAACTCTGCCCTTCCCCTATGAATTTCTTGTTTGTTCTAGGTAATCCAAATATTTGCTCCTTATTGGAAAATTTTTAGCCTAGATACATCAAGATAACTGCAAGTTTAATTTGGAGGTCGAAGGGAACCAATGTTATTTATAATCAACCATATTTCAGACACTGTACTTTGTGTATATTATCTTACTTAATCCTCACCTGAGTTCTTAGAGATACTATCTTCGTTGCATAACAGAGTAATTAGAGCCTTAGGAATGCTGATCAATTTGCCCAATGACACATCCGGACAAATTGCACATCCAGAATTTGAACCCAGGCCTATTTAGTTCAAAGTCCATCTCATTCTTTTTTGACTGCGCTGAAGACATAGCAGCAGTTTAGAGAAGAAAAAGGAATCTGATGGTTGGATTCACTGAATGTATGAACTCATGACCATGTCACAGAAACTCACTTTATACCCAGGAACTTGCTACATGTCGAACAGCAGTGTGGAGTATCATATTCTTTGATACCCTTGTTGCAGAGGCAGGGTCCTTGAGCCCCCTCCAGGAATCTGGGTGAGGTGGAGACTTCAAGGCATAGAGTAGGACAAAGGTAGCAAGTATTTCTGAGTGGGGTCATAAAAAGAGCTGGGATTTCCTCCATATTCGCAGGAGAACTTGCACTTAGAGCCCTAACTGCAGTGAGCAGTTTGGGTTCCTGGAGGCCACCATATCGTGAGGAAGCCAAGCCACGTAGAGATGCTTTGGTGGGCAATCCTTAGCCCTGAGTCATTCCAGCCCAGATCCAGATCTACAACTGAATGAAACCCCAGAGACCTGTAGTCCTCCCAGGTAGGGACCCAGACATTTTGAAACACAGATGGGTTCTACCCTGTCCCCTGCCAGAATTCCTGACTTCAGAACCTGAGGGTATAATAAATGAGTTGTTTTAAGCTACAAAATTTGGTACACTTTGTCATGGCAGCTTAGTGATATGCTATACAGCAGTGGAAAACTAAACATAAAATTTTATCCTAAAAGTTTTAGTTTTAGAAATTTAGCTCAAAGAAATAAAGATAACTGATGATGATGATTGATAGATAGATACATAGATAGATAGATAGATAGATAGATATTGACATATAGATAGATATATTGATACTGATATATAGAGAGAGAGATACAGGGCCTGGCAGAAGTAATGCTCTGTTAGAGCATTACCAGTTCATAAAAAAGGGGTGTTACTTCTGCAGTTACTTCTGTTTCTGTCTCTCTCTCTCTCTCTCTCTCTCTCTCTCTCTCTCTCTCTCTCTCTCTCTCTCTCCCTCTGTCTATATTTCTATCTCTGGGCTGTCTGGAAAGTATTCTGCCATGTAACTGTTCTCATTATATTTACAATGGCTGGATTTTTTTTCTGGACAGCCTTCATGAACACACACACACACACATATATGAAAAATACTTGCCATGTTAGTTGTAATAAGTGGGATAAGGAGGTAAAATGGAAACCACAGTGTGGTACAACAAAAGGAGATTGATTACATAAATGGTAGTATTGCATTTTATGGTTTATATAGCCATAAAAAATTATATTATGGAACACTCTGTCAAGCTAAGTTTAAGAATCACCAGAAGATGACTAGTTCAACCCTAATGTAACAATTTAATTTTATAGATGAGCATAGTTGGTTTCCTAAAATGGCATCACTTTGTAGGGCATCCAGACATTCTATAAACACAGAACTGTTGTTCTGCAGACCTCCCTTTAGTGTCAAGACAGGTACAAGATGGATATTCATTTTCTCTTGTTCTTGCCTTGGGACTTCATAAACTGAAGTGCTGAAATACTTTGGGACTGTTCAGGAAGTAGAAGAAGGCTCTTGTCAAGTGAACTGTATCTGCTCTGCTTCATGGCCCTGTTTGCAGGCCTGGAGCAGATGTGCAGGCTAATTCAATTTACCTTAATTCATCCCAGTTTAATTAGCAGCTGGGTCACTCCTGGCTCCAGGAATACAAGAAAGCGACAGTTTGTATTAGCACCGTGTCTGTCCTTGGAAAAAATTTTCCCCTCTGAAATGCTACTTGATCAATAGATAAATCCTACAGTGTTGACACCAGAAGGGACATACTTCTAACACCAGTTAATTTTAAACAAAAGCACTCCCTTCAGTTTAAAGAAAAACTTGTGCCTTAAGTGAATGCATATTGTAGTATTACAAATGGCAGATGCATTAAAAGACATAAGTCTGTACCTAAACTTGAATTTTAAGTTTACATTTTCACACTTTCTGTCATTCAGGGACTTACTTTTTTCATCAGTTCTTGTGGAAATAAATTTAAGGTAGAGTGGAATAAACAAGAACAGGCCTGAATCTCTTACATCGTAATATTAACTACATAATGAAATATAGAGAATCCCCGTAAAGATTTGGGGGGTTAGAAATGGCTTCACTTTATATGTATACCTGAAATTACAAATTCCCCAGTCATCATGGTGTCAATCCCAATGACCCTTTTCCTGTATTCAACGTTTAGCTCTGAAATAGAGAGGAATACAACCAATAGATCATGAAACGTGGTATATTCTCCTATATACTGGGTGGTATTTATTAGCATGAAAATCTTTTACCCATAAGTCTTTGTTACATTTGAAAATGTTGGAACACGTATCTGCACATCTTTTCAAATTTAATAAGCATTTATAAAGCACCTACTGTATGCCAGGTACTATACACTGAGTGGTGAACAAATCAAAGAAAATCCCCAGAAGAAGAGACAGATGTTAATTAAGGGAACTGAGATGCTTTTCCTTTTCTCTTCTAAGCTACGTAACTGTTAGTTGCAACAAAGGTACTGACAGTATCCTCTTGTTCACATCTGAATCAAAAGATGTGATGCCTGACATATAATGGATGGAAAGTAAATGTTTGATAAACAGACCCAAAATATTTCTGGGAACATGCAGTGGGGAGGGGGGAAATCCCTCAGCTCTGACAGTTTGTGATTTCCTAAAATATTCATGAGTTCACTAACTAGAGTGTTTAGCATATTTCAAGTTGCTAAGAAATGCCAACCATGCTGCCCCTTGCCAATTGCTCCTACCCTGTGCCTGGTCTCCTTGGGATGTCCAACCAGGGCCTCTGCACTCAGTTTTTCCCAGTTCAGGACATTGTGACAATGTCTCCCTGAAAACAGGGCATCTTGGAGACACCTGTGAATCCCTTCCACGTCTCCCGGCCTCTGACACCCACCCAGAAACAGACTTCTTCACGTCTGGGCGGGTATCCCACGTGCTTTATGTTCTCGCCATTAGGATGTTCCTGTGCCACTTGTTTTGTTGACACTGCTGAACTGTCTGTCACCTGTGCCTTCCCAGGCTGCTCTTTCATGAACAGCACCCTTCCCTACCACTTCCACATTCAGCTCTGCAAAAAAATAAACTGCAATGCATGTGTAACATGTACAGAAGGTCCAACAGTGCAATGGGAAAGGAATGTGTAGAAAGAAGTCATATAAAGATAATGCACAGCAAAAATTTGCCTCAATACCATTAGACACCTGGTTTTAATAAGCACCGATAATGATTTTACATTATTAACCCTCATGTTACTACTGCCTACATAGGTAGCAACTCACTTTCTTAGACATTTTTTCTTATTTTCATGCCAAGTACATTGGAAACTACATTGGACAGGCAATTGTCTTTAGATTCAATGGGTTTGTTTCTTTTTCAATAATAATGGTAGATAAAATCTCAATTTTCATTCATCGTGTATTTATTGGACTCCTGTGTGAAAGTCAACATGGCTGGGACAAGTTTAGTGTGAGGACATTCATAAAGAATTTTAATAAAAGAATCATTTACATTGATAATTACTATAATTTATCCTAAATTCTATAAATAAATAAGTAGAGAATGCTATGGAAATATATATATGACAAAGGGTGTCTTAACCAATATTAGGAGTTGAGGAAAGATTTTTCTGGACAAAGAAAAGGCTAAGTAAATCATTCAGGATAATTTGCAATTGGCTATTCATTTATTTATCATGTTATTATATTATATAATAACACACTGAGAATTTCATTTTGCAAACACACAGTATGATATTCCAAGCACACTAAAAGAAGAAGAGTGCAGGAAAAGATAATGCATTGAAGGTAGAAAAAATAAGCATGAACTAATGAATATTTCAGGCCTCATATAGCTTGTGAATGGAGCAGTCATTTCATTGACATAGGCAATGCAAGATGGGAATGGGTTTGAGGAAGATAGTCTTATCTTAGACTTTAATTTGAGAAGCTTGTTGGTCAGGTACATAGAGTTAAAGTTGGTTCTGAATGTAGAGTTAAAGGCAAGAAACATTTATAAAAGTGAAGATCAAAAGTCTCCCAAATCCCAATACTTGCTTTATACTCTGAATAACTCGATTTAATTCACAACTAAGATGGTCCCTCATTCTGTTCTTTTCAACCCTAAATCTGTTGAATTATTAGACTTAGTTATTCAAATCATATTTTTGCAGTTGCTACATCTAGACATTAGGAAAGTAGAAATGGATTAAAATTAGTCCTGTGTTTTTTTCAAACATTATCCCTTCAACGCTCACTGAGAATTACCCAATGCTTACTTCTCTAAAATATTAGAAAAAAAAGGTTCTGTGATCAAATGGCTTTAGGAAATACCTGCTTATATTTTAACCCCCTCTTGTTATCTATATGCTAATTGGCATAAAAGTGACACAGGAAGAAAAAAAAAAACCTGTAGCAAAGCAACTTGCTTAACCTAGTTTAATTGGCCATGAAAGCCATTGTTATTGTTGGTTTATGTGCTTATTACATGTTAATATCATATTAAAAACATTCCTCTTTATTTGCCTATCATACCAATTTCCACTAATGCACACCCTCAGGATTTTTTTTTTTCACCTCCTTTCTGCCTCCTTCACAACTGGACTCTCAGTTACATTTATTTTTGCAGAGGGTTGTATGACAAACTTCTCAGCATGTACAACACAACTTGACTGGGAGTTTGAAAACATCTTTCCCCAATAATCTTTGTTTTTTACGAATAGTTTGCAAAATTCTAATACTGTGCTAACCAAGTTTCCAAAGCTCATACCTTTTAGATATTAATTTAACATTTTCTCTAAATCTACTTTAAATCTTACTACTTTTTTGCAATCACCTCTGCAATAATACTTGTGATATAATGGGACTGAGATACTATTTGCATTCAGTTAAATACATTTTTTTAAGAAAATTCATGCCCTACCTAAAATCATCTCATATTCCACAAGTAGCACGGGCTGAAAGAAGAATAAATTAAATAATAGAACCTCTCCCTTTTCTGTAACCACTTGTATATATGCAAAATACCAAGATCTTCAGGAATAACAGTTGGAATTCTCAGTTGAACAAACATGTGAATTTAAAGTCAGTTTCTGGTATCATTCTTCCTAGGCAATTCGTATAAAATGAGAAAGGTTATTAGTAATTAACTAAACAGGTATGTCAGTACGATTCAATAAAAACAAATCAATCATCATGTCTTGAAGGCAACATGTTTAGGAAAACAAATGCCCTGAAATAAACATCATAATGACAGCCTAGAAACCAACAAAACACAAATAAAATACTTAAAACACTCAGGCCATAAGACTGTGGTTGGCAAGCTGAAAACTTTACTTCCAATGGTTATTTGTAAAAAATGAGACAAATAAAATGCTTACTTTCCAATCACAACCTAAGATAACTGACACAAGGATTAATGTGGGGTCCTTATTTCTTGGACTTGGGAAAGACTTTTACCATCTCCAGTTAGATTTGAAATCAAGTTACATTAGAAACTCTTTGTTAAGAGTTTCTGCATCTCAATAGCTTTATGTTATCTTCAGTTTTAGTGCTATTATAAAATATTTTCATTCCTTACAACATATCATCAAAATTGGTGCATTTTGGTGCCTTGGGAAGCTGTGAAATCCTAAATGATGAATCCATGAATGTATAGGGACAATCCTTCAGGATGACAGAACTATGTAGCCCAGTGAATAAAACAGTCCAAAAATATTACAGGTTAAGTAAGTTCTGTGGGCCTTTCTAAACACCTACTCACAATATCATCTTTAAAAAAAAAATTAAAATGCTACGCATATTGTATATGTCTATAGCATTAGAAATGTTAGAAGTATTTGTGGTACACAAGCTATTCACAAGCTAGAACTTTCTGTACATCACCTGTACCACCACTAACACCGTAACAGTGACTGCTAATCAAATTTTACTGAAAACTTACTATGTGTGTGAGATATTTAGTTAAGATCTTTATATGATTTCATTATCCTTAAAGTAATACTATAATTAAATAATATTGTTATCCCTATTTTCACATGAGAACACTGAGACTTGGAGAGAATGAAAAATTGAATGTTATATTTTTATGAGGCTGAAAGGAGATGGAATAATACAATTCTGACAGTATGCATTAGTGGAAATACCAAAATAGATCAACACAACACTTACACAAAGACTAATTTACATTCATTCTTTGAAGCAACTCTAATGGCAAAGTTTTTGAATAAAGTCAAACACAAAGTTCAGTACTTGGCATACATTTTGGTACTCTAATCCTCTATTAAATAAACATAATATAGTGAAACAGTGGCTATACCTTTGTGCATCTTTCTCATTAGATTTGTCAAACTGCTGACTATTTAAAGTAGATAGTTCTAGTAGTTAATTAAAAAAAAACTATAATTTGCCCAAATTATTTAGCTGGTAAGTGATAAGGTCATACTGAAAACCAGGTCTAATAATTCCAGACATAATGCTCTATTTGCCTTCAACATAGTGTGGGATTAATTGAGTTTCAGGACACTGTTGGAACCATGTAGAATGGGAACAAAGATGTCAGGCACAATAAATAAAAGGAATGATGATACAATTTCAGGCATGTCAATCAGCTTGGAAAGCCCAGTATAAAAAGAGTGAATGGTAAATCTTCTCTATAGCACAGCTTCAGAAGTGAAAAGTGAATTGTAAAAGTGTCTTACATTCCAACTAAGTGTTCATCATATAAAAAACGGGACGCCTGTAGGAGTTTAACAGGATTAAAGCAAGGATCATACCAAAATGACAGCTCCACTTAAAGGATGAATTGTAAAGTCACAAAAGTTACAGAGGGAGGTCAAGTCACAGCAGAATTTTACGGCTAAAGTACTGATGAAGTGACATTTTCCAATAAAGGGAGACGAGAGTCATTTTGAGAATTAAATCAGAATTATATTCAGGGCTCCCAGGAAAATGTCAGGAAGCATTATCAGGAATATTTTAAAAAGCACAAACTTTTTTATTTAATATATGATCAAACAGCTCAAAATACCCCTATTCAAGTTCAGAAATACAACTACGTATTAAGAAAATATCGCCTTTATTTTTAGCCTGTTAAAAGGGTTAGTTGCTTATTAGTTCTGTTTCCAAAATGAATAAGATCAGAAAACACTTGTGTAGTTAGTATGCACACAAGCTAAGCAAAGGATTTTGTTTTGAAATATAAAAACATGGAAAACCACATGCAAAAGGCTGAATGTGTACTGCGATCTCTCACCATATACCAAAATTAACTCAAAATGGATTAAAGACCTCCAAATAAGAAAGGAAACAATAAATCGCATAGAAGAAAACATTGGCACTAAACTTATGGACCTGGGATTCAGGGAGGACTTTATGAATCTGACCTCAATGGCAAGGGAAGTAAAAG
>PVKE010034830.1:0-17190 GCA_004027555.1 Craseonycteris thonglongyai
GGACGCACGGCCCGGGACGCACAGCCCAGGACGCACAGAGCAGGACGCACGGCCCGGGACGCACAGCCCAGGACGCACAGAGCAGGACGCACGGCCCGGGACGCACAGCGCAGGATGCCCAGCCTGAAGGAGCAAAGGGCGAGGGAGGGAGACCTCACCGAGCCTCAGATTCCCTGCTGGTCACATTGGAACCTAGCGAGTGTGATGCCCGTGGGTGCTTGTTTTCCTTCTATAAGTGCTGGTATTTTAAAAGACATGTCCCGCCTTTAAAGTGAACAGAGGCTGACTGCTGTTTTGTTTATACTCTCTCTCTTGATGGTAAACAGCATTAAAGGGCATTTTAAAAGAAACCCAAACTTCCTTTTATCAGTAATAACTTTTTTTTTCTGGTAAATGGAGCTACAATTGAATATTACTTTTTAAAACCTCCCTGATAAAGCAGAAGGGCCCCCTCCACCAAACATGGGGACCTCTGTTTGGTAGGAGGAGCCCTGCCTTTGACCCCTACATGGAAAGAGGCGTAAATTTAGAAAGGGCTGGGGACTATTCTGGTGGCCCACAGTTTACAATCTCCTCTAGTGAGTTTAAATTCTCATCCCAATGAGCTGCAGAAGTACTTAAACCGTTTATTTGCTCTGATTCTGAAATCAGAGTCAGTAAACTCCCAAAGTGTCCCAAACTAGGAATAGTCCCAGGTTAAGTGACATGTTTACAAGTTGCCAGAAACGCCAGTGACTGGATGTGATGATAAATCTGAGCCATTTCTCATGGGGCAGTGGGTTGCTAATAAAAGACATGACTAAATATATGTTTTCTTCCATGGCTATCAAGGTAAATAAATCTTGTAACATGTAGAGATAAAGTGGGAGACACTGAATTTTATGTGAGTGACTTGCATGGTGACAGGAACCACGTGGTGGCGCGGGAGCAGAAGGGGGTTCCCAGGGGATGGTTTCTTGGTATAACACATATGCTTTGGGGGAAGTATTTCAAAACCAGCCAGCACGTGGCTTTGGCTAGAATGCATACCTAGGGCACTTGGAGATGTTTTATGGGGAAAAGGTGAGCACACACCCTGCAGTTAGAGTCCAAGCACATTGCTTACCCCTCAGGAATCACAGGATGGGGAGCGATAATGTGTAAAAGTCAGTCTGGACCTGAGCCTCGTGCCTGAGTGCTGAGAGTCAGGGCTCTCCCAGGACTTGGCTTTGACTCTCCTGAAGCTGCAGGCAGACATTCAGGGAGCAGGAGGGGCCCTTGTTGGGAGGAGCTGGGACATGTGCTGTCACTATGCCAGTGGGCATCCTCTGCCCCCACCCTCTACCCAGGCCTGAAGCCCCACTCTCTGATGTTTGGTTGGAGACCAGGGAGAGCAATGGAGATACGAGTGATAAGCCACCTCACAAAAGGACTCTTTCGTTATCCATCTGAACATTTTTGAATAGAGAACGTATTCACAAGGTTTAAAAATCCAAACTGTATTTGGAAATGCACACAGAAGCCATTTTCTCTCCCCTCCACCCCGTTGGCCCCATAACCATGTCCTGACTAGGGTAGCTAGTTTTCTTGGTACCTGTCTAGTCCTCAGAGTTCCTGTATGCAGATGCAAACTAGCAAAAATACATGCATTTCCCTTTACCCAAAGGAAGCCTCTTGTGCGCGCCTTGCTTTTGCACTGACTGTTCCTTGACCTCTTCATGTCATCGCGCTGCTTTCCCTTTGCACGGTGTCAGAGCTGTCCCACGTGGAGATGCCTGTGCTGGGCTCACCCGGCCCTGAGAAGGCTTCTGGCTGACTCGTGCACTTGCTCTTACCAGCCCTGCTGAATAAGCCACCACCCCCTCGAGTCACACACAGATGCTCAGAAGGGCACTTGCTGGGAACTTGTGCTTCTCCTCATTTGGGCAGTGTTGCCCAGCTGCCCTCATCCATGTGGAAGGAGGCACCTGCTCCAGCCTTCTGACATCATTCATAGGGTTTCCACAGCCTGGCGCTGGTAAATGTTTAACAGCCACCTCCCCCAAAATACAAACAATGAAAAAGCCCTGACCCATAGCGTCTGCTGATTTCCGTGATGTAAATACTTCCGCTCAGGCTGACTTCCAGCAACCACTATGTCCCCAAACATGGAGCTGGGACGAGACAAGCCATGGCACACCTTTGTGTGTGCGGCCACCACGCAGACATGAGACATGTAAGCAGCACAGGCAACAGCGATGTGTCATAGCCTAATTTAGATATTTTGGGCTCTAGTTCCTTGGTTTTTAATATAATGTATTCATTATAGGTTTATATAATTAAAATTTTAGTAAGCACTGACTTTAACAATCAGCTTGCTAATTCCTGAAAATGTGATCATCGGATCTTGTGAGTCAGTAAGAGATAGCGTGGAACACTATTAGAGTTTGGCCCAACTGAAAGGTAGAAAATGTGATCTCCATAGGTTAGTTTTTATGATGGTGGTTTCATGTTTAAGGGCCAATTGCATATGCTTTGCTGTGAAATATTGGATTCTGTTCTTTGCTCATTTGTTTGTTGGACTTTGTTCTTTCTCTGACTGGTTTCCAGGCATTCCATCTACGTTAAAGTGATGCTCTCTCACCCGTGTTACAAATGACAATGTTTTATCTTAGTTTGCCATTCATCTTTTGTGTTTGCTGAAGGCATTTTTGGTTTTTTTTTTTGCTATGAAAATGTTCTTGTTGTTTTTAAATGTAGTTGAATTTTCTTCATCTTTCATAGTTTCTGAATTTTGAATAATGTTTAGAAGCAACAGAATTATGTAATTATTTTTTCTAATTCGAATCAAGTCTCATATGTAAATCAGTTTCTTCTGCTCTAAGCAATCTACACAATTCCTATACCCTCTTGGAATTCATTCTATTGAATGTCGCCTTTTTCTTTTGAGTTAGGTCATTACTTAAAACCCTTTTCACTCTGTGATATCACAGAGAGGCATGATATGTTACAGATGGACCGGGCACACTCCTGCTAAAAGGACATGCACATAGAGGTCATAAAACATGTGTCGAGCGCCATATCACTAGGTCTTGGTGGTTAAGCCACCACTTTTCTCTGACTAGCATTATTTCCAAAAAGGGGAGTTTGTTCACTTATGTTTACCTTCCCATATGGATGTGACTGGCTTGGTCTCCTTCTCTTCATTCCTACCCAGAGGATCCAAAGCTTCAAGGAAGAGGTTGGTAAAGGGTTTGTGTTTGAGAAATGATCTGAATCACCACCTGCAAAGGTGTGGCCCTCACAAGCAGGTTTTTCACCGGTATTCCCACCACCCCTGACAACACCCTTTGACATAGTCAGTGTCTGCACATTTTGGGGTCACTTCAGAAGCTGCATGTGTATATTATAAGGTGCAATCTTAGAATCCATGGTGTGGAAAGCTCTTCCTCAGTGCCCCTGAGGGTCACGTGAGAGTTCACAGTGAACTTCTAGTCTCAGCACCTCACTCATGGTCCTGAGTGTAGAAATGTGCCAACTGAACATCAGCTATGATGAGTGATTTGTCCAAAATCACTCCATTGTGACTCTAGCTTCTAGTTGTGCCTTTAACCCATGCCTTGGCCTCAATGCAAGGAAGTGAATTGGAGATGGCATGATTTGTTCAACTCCATGGGTTCCAGGGCCCAAGTCACTGTCCTATGACAGGCATGACCTGAGTGGTGATCCCTGGATGGTTTTCCTCCAGAGGCGCTCTCTGTGGGGAGGTCACTAGGGCTGCGACCATTAGTGCCAACACACTCCCATGACGGTAGACCTCCTTTTCTCCATTTTTGTCACTAGAAAAGCCTGTGCTATGAACAACAGCCCCAGACCAAGGGCACGCCATCTACTGCCACTTCACATGCAGTGTTTGTCCCTCAGAGGGGCCACAGAACTGGTGCAAGGCCAGACAAAGGACACACTTGATCCCAGAGAGAGCCAGGTCTGTAATGACCCCAACACTTTAGCCACCAGACTTGGAATTTCCAAACACATTTTGTTTTACCGTCATCGGACATGCATTTCCTCACTTGACAGGATGCCGCGTTCCTTTACGTTGCAGGCCATGCGTTTGAAGATGACTCACCACTGCGGGAAGCACTGTGTCCTCTCCCCATGGCCCTGTCCTCAGGCTGTGCTGCCTACTTTTGATCAGACAGCCTTGTGCTTGAGGGGAGGGAGCCCGTTCGCTTGTGCTGCCACGATTAAATTGACTTAGGAGGCATTGTGTCCTATGAGGTGGCGTTGTAAACACCAGGAGAGTGAGAGGACCTCAGCATATGCTGGTATGCACTGCAGACGTCCACCAGGTGACTGTCAGCTTCCTGACCTCACAGACTGGCGGGATCAGAGCTCATGGGCCGGACCCTGGCTGGGGGCCATGTCTGAGTGGAATGGCCTGGGCTGGACAGTGCTTCTTCCCAGCCAGCGTGGCAATGAACCCACTCCTGACAGGGTGCCTTGGCTCATGGTCAGATGTTGGCACCCACAGCAGAGCTGAGGCCGGAGACATGACCGGACATCTTCTAGGAGCCTGGAGTAGCTGTTGGCTGAGAACAGGGCCAGCTTAGGAAATGACCTGTCACCCAAGAGGAAACCTAAAGTCTAAGAACTGATGTAATGGGGAGACCGATCAAAATTAGAATGAGACGTGGAGGGCCTAAATGAGGAGCTATGGTGTTCACCCTTCATTTAAAACACCGTTTTCCTGCCTTTCTCTCAGTACAGATAGTCCAACGTGGCTCAGGACAGCTTTGAATGTGGCCCAACACAAATGCGTAAATTTTGTGATTTTTTTTTTTTTTTTAGCTCATCAGCTGTCATTAGTGTTAGTGTATTTTATGTGTGGCCCAAGACAATTCTTCTTCCAATGTGGCCCTGGGAAGCCAAAAGGTTGGTCACCCCTGGTTTACATGCTCAACCAAGAAAACTTTGAAAAGGAAATAAAAATCTCCCATAATCAGACCAACCAACGGTTTAATTTCTGTTTTTAAAGAATCTATCCTGCCATGGTTTTGTCTTGTCCACCTGATTTCAGGTGCCCAAACGAAGTGATTACTGGTGACCCCTGATTCATGATACAGTCCCATAAAAAATGCTTCCTTTGCTTCATTGTTTTGAATAATGAGCATTTCCACCCTGTCTGAACACTAGGCCTTTGACACTGCCCTGGAAAACCTTCGGGCTGAGTCTTTTCCTTATGCACCCCATTCTCTGTCCCCCCTGGGGTTTTGCTGACTTGAGCTCATGGTGTTCACACGTCTCTGTGGCCTCTCAGGGTTTCAGCTGTGGGCTCTATCACTCGGGCTGTTTTCCACCAACTGCCCTGTGGACCTCAGCATGGACCTCTTTCTGGACAAGACCAGTCAGAGTCAGGAGAGTCACCTGTATACCTCCCTCACCCATCTCTGGGGCTTCAGCAAAGCCGCCCCAACTGGCTTGTCCATTAGGGTTTTCCAGGAAGGAGGGCTCTGGCATCTGCCATGGCCTCTGTAACTAGCTGTGGCCGAGTGGGCATCTTTCCATCTGAGCCGCCAACACTTGAATTATGGAATTCACATGTCTTTAAAATTACTTGGTAGAAATTTAAACAGCGGTCATTCACCATTACGTCCTTGACAACGCTTCTGCAGAATTCATATTTCTTTCCATCTTGCCTCTTGTCACTAGTTCCATCCTTCAAGGTCCTTCCCTATGTCGTTGGATTTCTTGAAGTTTCAGACCAGGGTTTTGGATGTGTTCGCATCGCAGACTTCACCAGGGGGACAGCTTGGGACCTTGCAAGAGCCAGCAAAGCTGGCTCACGGGTGTGGGAGGGGACTTTTCCTCTTGTTTTTTTCTGTCACGGATTTCCCATCTCTTCTCCACCCCATGTCCCCAAGCCTCTCCCTCCACTCGTGAGGTAGAGAAGAGTGTGATTGTGGACCAATGCCCTGCATTCTCTAGTGAAAGTTTTGTCTGATGGCTGCTAGAGGCTTCTCATGAGTGCGTGAATGGGTTTTTTGATGCTCTTTTGCGATAAATAGATATCAGGCAAATAGTAAAGTTTCACAGTAGTACTACAAAAAAATGACTAAAAAAACAAAAACAAAATAAACAAAAGCAAGAAAATAAAACCCAGGAAACAAGCACCCAAAGAACAACACTTTTCAATTGTGGTAGTATTTCTGTTAAACTCACCTGGGTTCTGACTCTAGTCTTACAATAGGTGCACAGGGTCCCTCTTTGATTAGGCACTATCCTTGTCCCCATCTTCTGTGCATGTGCCTTCCTCATCTGAGACTGGATCCGAACTCCCTGTACAGATGTGTCAGGGTCAGGCCAGGCCTGACACAAAGGAGTAGAGTGGGAGACCCTGAGGAGCATGTTGTAGCATCTGCGAGTGAGCTTGTGGTCCAGGCCCCGTGACAATCCGGAGCAGACAGACCTGAGCTGTGGCCCAGTCCCACCACTTAGCACCTGGGTCACCTTGGGACTGTCAGCTCACCTGTCAAAGCCTCCATGTCCCATTGACCTAGTAGAGTAAGTAACAGTCTCCATGTTGTGATGGACTAAAGAAGACCAGGCGTGTAATGCATCACCATGGTGACTGGCAGAAGTAAGTGTTCACTAAATAAGTGTTCACCATTCTTCTTATTGTTATTGACAATGACGACAACACTGAAGCAAAGGCCAGCCCCTGCCCCGGGTCCGACAGGCCACCCGCCTGACTGAAGGCTGGTGTCCTGGTGTGTCGCCCCCGCCTGCTCCTGGCCTGCTTTGTCCTTGCTGAACCTTTGCACGTGGACTCTGCACAACTTGTGTCTTCCCCCTCAAGCTGGCCCTGGATGTCACCCCCTACCCCTGACACCTCCATGCAGCACTACCTCTGGGGATGCCCCACCCTGTGCACCAGCGCCCCCAGGTGTATGCTTTTGTCTGCAGTCTCCATGGGCTCAGGGGCAAGTGCCCCAGAGGTGGGAAGAGGGTATAAGGGTGTCCACACCCCAGTGCCTGGAACACTGAATGAGGCTACCTCTTTATCCTTTATTGAACATGGCCTTATTAGAATGTTTCTTTCTGGCTGCAAGTCCAGAACAATTATTGTCAAACAGTTCATCTGAATGCCTTTGTTTCTGCTGAATGATCCCTCAGGTCAAGTCAAAAATATATCCACTTTGGGATGTTGGGATGGCTCAGCGGTTGAGTGCTTGCCTCACAATAGTGAGGTCTGGGGTTCAATTCCTGGCCCTGGCATATTTGGACCCATATGCTGAAGTACAACTCAACTGGTAGCCACTCAGATGGCTCACTGGTGAGGGTTCTCATCTCCCCTGCGGGAGGCCCCCAGTTCAGTTCCTGTCCTGCACAGCCCCACATCCACCTGTGTGGAATGAAACCATGTCACCCCTAATCACGTACAACTACGGAGACTGCTCTGGGTCCTCCCCTTCTCTCTCTGTCTCTCTTTCTCTCTCACCTTCTCTCAAACAATAAAATAAATTTAAAAAGTATATATGTATCCACCTTTTGATTGTTTCATTAATTTCCTTTCAATTCATTTCAATTAGATATAATCCAATTCATTGGAACAGATAGATATTCACACAATGCTCATATTGTGCTGGGCATTGTACATGGTTGAGGAGAGGAAGGTCAAGGTACCTGCCTGAACACAATTCACCTTCTCTACAGGAGCAAGAAGACACTGAGCACCTAGCCAATAAGTACACAGGGGAACTTAATTTTGATAAGAGCCACCAAAACCATCACCATCACCACCAAAGGAGCAGAGTAGAATAATGAGCTGTAACCAGCAGTGATGTGTGTATGGAGGATAAGACCTGAATAGTGAGAGGCAGCTGCCCGGTGGAGATTCAAGAAAGAGTGTCCTGGAAAAGCAATGGCAAATGCAAAGGTCCTGGGGTAGCAGATTCTGTGTTTCATAGGCAGAATGGAGGCCAGGACAAAAAGGTAGATAGACATCAACCAATGGGGTGCAACATTTGCTCAGTTGCCCAGTGCAGGCTTTCCTCTTTGGCCTCAGCATGTGGGTGCTGATGGCTACCATGAACTCCAAAAATGAGCACCAGTCTCCAGCCGAGGGCATTTTTAGGGTGGAATCTAAGTAACAACCCCTGAACAGAAGGGATGTCCTCTTCACAATCTGTGAAAATGGATGCCACATTGAAAAAATTTCAAAATGAACACATTGGAGAAAGCTTATTTCCTCCATTTACCTTTTGCCGTGATATCTGGAAGGCCTCAAAAGGATACTGAAGCTCTGGGAGGGGTGTTGAAAAACGTCTCAAATAGGATACCAGTTATCTTAGTTCGAAGAAGGAAAAAAACATGGATTGGCACATAACTTGGGTCATCCTCTCATACCAAGTCCAGAATTAGCATGTGCTGCCGATCCTACCAAACTTCACCCCAGATGTGCTGAATGTTCATTAAGGTGCCAGACTCTGTGTAAAAAAAGTGGTTCAGGACCACGGATTAGATACCATATTAAACAGCAACCAAGAGTTGTGTTTATTCAAGAAGTTCAGTGCTTCTGGAAGAAGGTACGACGTTCAGTGTCATTGGCATTAGGAAAATGCGAGTTAAATCACAACAAGATATCACTGCATACTTCTGGGAGTTCCTAAAATAGAAACTAGTGACATCTCTGAGTGCTGGTCAGGAAGTGAAGTGACTGGGTCACCCCTGCAATGCTGAGTGTAAACAGACAACCCCCAAAGGTTACATTTATGCAGCACTCTTCAAACGGCAAAATTACAGAAACGGGGAGCAGGTTGGTGGGTACCAGAGCTGCATAGTGGACGGGGTGTGGGAGGTGGGTGTGGATATAAAGCGGCAGCGTGAGGAATGTTTGCATATTGACTGTGTCAAAGACCTTGAGTGGTAGTAACACTGTACTTGCTTTTGCAAAATGTTTCCATTGGGTGAACTGGGTATGGATTATGCAGAGTCTCTGCATTGTTTCTTGTGACTGCACAGGAATCTTTATCTCAAATTGAAAAGTTGAATTTAAACGGTACTGAAAAAGAACAGGCCCCTGCCACAGCTTTCTTCCCCCACACAGCCATTTCCACCTGTTTTAGTTGTATTTCTTTGATCAACTTCCATGTTTTTGAATAATATGTCTTGACTGCTAATCTTTGGTTTATTATTGAAGCTAACTTTAGGTAGATTATGTCTGTTGATAGCTTAAGGTAGTTAAAGATTGAGTTGTTATCTGAAAAAACAGAACATTAATTTACAACGGAGTTACTGGTTTGTCCTACTCCTGTGGGGTTTTTGCTCTGTCTCTTTGGGAATTCCTCCCACTGAGAGGGGTTCACATTGTTGGGTAACCCGGACTCCATCTTCTTCACATATTAGGGACTGTAATTTCAAACAAAGCACCCTGTGTTTGTGGGTGAGGACAAGGCCAGGCTCATTAACAAGCGGGCTGCACTGTAAGTTGACAGTGTGGCAGTCTTTTCTTAGTGGACCCGAGATGTGTGTGGACGTTCCCTAGCCTGGCAGGGATGGGAATGGAAGGACAGGAGGACAACTCTTGCTGCCATGTGCTGGGTTAGCATCAGGAGAGGGGGCGAGCACCGTTTCAGCCACACATCGCCCATCCGAGCACAGCTGAGCCCAGGGCCGTTCTCCATCTCCTGGGGTGGGAGGTGCCTGGCCCGGGATGTGAGCCGGGCACCTGGAGGATCTGAGGCTCTAGGAACAGGTAATCACCCAGGCCTTCTATCTGTCAGCACCTGCTCTTCCTCGGGAACCCGGAGCCCCTACAGACACCCTGTGAGTCTGCACCCTCCCATTTGCTTCCTTCTCTGGCAGGGCCATAAGTTTCAACTACTTTACTCTCCAAATAGCAGGTAGAGGCGGCCTTCTCCATCAAGAGACGAAGCAGTGTGACCACACAGGGGACCAGAACTGTGACCACACAGAGGACCTTGGGCAGTGTGGCCACACAGGAGACCATGGGTGCTGTGACCACAAAGGGAACAGTTGGCAGTGTGACCACAAAGACACAATCAGCAATGTGACCACATAGGGGTCCATGGGCAGTGTGACCAAACAGGGGCCTGGCAGTGTGACTACGTAGAAGATAACAGTGTGACCATACAGGTAACCGTTGGAAATGTGACCACACAGGGGCCCATGGGCAGTGTGACCACACAGAGGACCTAGTCAGTGTGACAATATAGGAAACTGGCAGTGTGACAACACAGAGGACCAGGGGAAATGTGATCATATAGGAGGCATAGTAACTACACAAGGGACTAGAAGTGTGACCATGCAGAGGACGGTGGACAGGATGACCACACAGGAGACCATGAGTAGTTTTACTACACAGAGGATACTGGGTACTATGACAACACAACCTGCAGTGTGACCACACAGAGGACCATGGGCAGTGTGACCACACAGAGGACCACGTGTAGTATGACTATTTACAGGACTGGCAGTGTGACCACACAGAGTACCATGTGTAGTATGAGTATAAACGGAAGTGGCAGTGTGATCACACAGAGGACCATGTGTAGTATGACTATACACAGGCCTGGCAGTGTGACAACACAGAGAACCACATATAGTATGACTATTTACAGGACTGGCAGTGTGACCACACAGAGGACCATGAGTACACACAGGACTGGCAGTGTGATCACAGAGGGGACAATGTGTACTATGACTATACACAGAATTGGGAGTGTGACCACAGAGGGGACTGGCAGTGTTACTACACAGAGAACCATGTGTAGTATGACTACACCGAGGACTGGCAGTGTGAAAACACAAAAGACCATGTGTAGTATGACTATACACAAGACTGGCAATGTGATTACATACGACTATGTGTAGTATGACTATACACAGGACTGGCAATGTGATTACAGAGGACCATGAGTAATATGACTATACACAGGACTGGCAATGTGATTACAAAGGACCATGTGTAGTGTGTCTATACACAGGACAGGAAGTGTGATCACACAGAGGAGATTGTGTAGTATGTCTATACACAGAACAGGCAGTGTGACCACACAAAGGATCATGTGTAGTATGACAACACTGAGGACTGGCAGTGTGAAAACACAAAGGACCATGGCAGTGTGACTACACAAGAGACTGGCAGTGTGACTACACATTGGACCATGTGTAGTATGACTATACACTGGACTGGCAGTGTGACAACACAGAGGACCATGTGTAGTATGACTATACACTGGACTGGCAG
Source organism: Craseonycteris thonglongyai (assembly GCA_004027555.1). Classification (NCBI taxonomy): domain Eukaryota; kingdom Metazoa; phylum Chordata; class Mammalia; order Chiroptera; family Craseonycteridae; genus Craseonycteris; species Craseonycteris thonglongyai. The sequence goes on from PVKE010034830.1 coordinate 11,231, forward strand.
TGTGACAACACAGAGGACCATGTGTAGTATGACTATACACAGGGCTGGCATTGTGATCACAGTTTTGACAATTTGTAGTATGACCATACACAGGACTGGCAGTGTGATCACAGAGGACCAAGTGTAGTGTGACTATACAGAGGACTGGAAGTGTGATCACACAGAGAAGATTGTGTAGTATGACTCTACACAGGACTGGCAGAGTGACTACACAAAGGGCCATGTGTAGTATGACGATACAGAGGACTGGCAGTGTGATCACAGAGGACCATGTGTGTTATGACAATACACAGGACTGGCGGTGTAACCACACAGAGGGCCAGGGGAAATGTGATCATATAAGAGGTATAGTAACCACACAAGGGACTATCAGTGTGACCAGGCAGAGGACCGTGGACAGGATGACCACACAGGAGACCATGAGCAACTTTACCGCACAGAGGACACTGGGTAGTATGACCACACAAAGAACCTGTAGCGTGCCCATGAAGAGGAGCATGAGCAGTGTGACCACACAGGGGACTGGCAGTGTGACCACACAGAGGACCATATGTAGTATGACTGTACACAGGACTGGCAGTGTTACCACACAGAGAACCATGTGTAGTATGACCAAACACAGGACTGGAAGTGTGACCACAGAGAGGATCATGTGTATTATGACTATCCACAGGACTGTCAGTGTGATCACAGAGGGGACCATGTGTAGTATGACTATACACAGGACTGGCAGTGTGATCACACAGAGGACCATGTGTAGTATGACTACACACCGGACTGGTAGAGTGACCGCACAGAAGACCATGTGTAGTATGACTATATACAGAACTGGCAGTGTGATCACAGCGGACCATGTGTAGTATAAGTATACACAGGACTGGCAGTGTGACCACACAGAGGACCATGGGCAGTGTGACCACACAGAAGACAGGCAGTGTGATCACACAGACGACCATGTGTAGTGAGACTATACACAGGGGATTGGTAGTGTGACCATACAAAGGACCATATGCAGTGTGACCACACAGAGGCCCATGTGTTTTATGACTAAACACAGGACTGGCAGTGTGACCACACAAAAACCATGGGCAGTGTGAACACACAGGGGACTGGAAGTTTGACCACACAGATCAACATGTGTAGTAGGACTATACACAGGATTGGCAGTGTGACAACACAGAAAAGCCATGGGTAGTATGACTATACACAGGAATGGGAGTGTGACCACACAGAGGACCATGTGTAGTATGACTATACACAGGACTGCCATTGTGATCACAGTTGTGACAATATGTAGTATGACCATACTCAGGACTGGTAGTGTGATCACAGAGGACCATGTGTAGTGTGACTATACATAGGACTGGCAGTGTGATCACACAGAGGAGAATGTGTAGTATGACTATACACAGGACTGGCAGTGTGACCACAGAGGGGACCATATGTAGTCTGATTATACACAGGACTGGCAGTGTGATCATAGAGAACCATGTGTAGTATGACTATACACAGGAGTGGCAGTGTGATCACAGAGGACCATGTGTAGTATGACAGTACACAGGTATGGCAGTGTGATCACAGAGGACCATGTGAAGTATGACTATACACAGGGGACTGGCAGTGTGACCACACAGAGGACCATGTGTAGTATGAGTATACACAGGACTGGCATTGTGATTAAAGACGACAATGTGTAGAATGACTATACACAGGACTGGCAGTGTGATCACAGAAGGAACCATGTGTAGTATGACTATACACAGGACTGGTAGTGTGATCACACATAGGACCAGGTGTTGTGTGACTATACACAGGACTGGCAGTGTGGCCACACAGAGGACCATGGGCAGTGTGACCACACAGGGGACTGGCAGTGTTACCATACAGAGGACCATGTGTAGTATGGCTATACACAGGACTGGCAGTGTCACCACATAGAGGACCATGTGTAGTATTACTATACACAGGACTGGCAGAGTGACTTCACAGAGGACCATGTGTAGTATGATTACACACAAGATTGGCAGTGTGATCACAGCGGACCATGTGTAGTAAGACTATATACAGGACTGGCAGTGTGATCACAGGAGATCATGTGTAGTATGACTATACATGGGACTGGCATTGTGATCACATAGGACCATGTGTAGTATGAGTATACACAGGGGACTGGCAGTGTGATCACAGAGGGTACCATGTGTAGTATGACTATACACAGGACTGGCAGTGTTACCACACAGAGGACCAGGGGAAATGTGATCACATAGGAAGCATAGTAACCAAACAAGGGACTGGCAGTGTGACCATGCAGAGGACCGTGGACAGCGTGACCACATAGGAGACCATGAGCAGTTTTACCACACAGAAGATACTGGGTAGTATGACCACACAGAGAACATGTAGCTTGATCACCAAGAGGACCATGGTCAGTATGACTAAAGAGGGGATTGGCAGTGTGACCACACAGAGGACCATGTGTAGTACGACTATACACAGAACTCGCAGTGTAATCACAAGGACCTTGGGCAGTGTGACGACACAAGGGACTGGCAGTGTGACCACACAGAGGACCATGTGTAGTAGGACTATACACTAGACTGGCAGTGTGACCACACAGAGGACCCTGTGTAGTATGACAATACACAGCACTGGCAGTGTCACAACATAGAGGAACATGGGCAGTGTAACCACACAGGTGACTGGAAGTGTGACAACACAGAGGACCATGTGTAGTATGACTATACACAAGACTGGCAGTGTGACCATACAGAGGACCATATGTAGTAATATTATACACAGCATTTACAGTGTGTTCACACAGAGGAACATGTGTAGTATGACTACACACAAGACTGGCAGTGTGACCATACAGAGGACCATGGGCAGTGTGAACCCAGAGGGTCTGGCAGTGTGACCACACAGAGGACCTGGTGTAGTATAAGTGTACACAGTACGGGCAGTGTGATCACAAAGGACCATGTGTAGTATGACTATACTCTGGACTGCCAGTGTGACCACACAGAAGACCATGTATAGTATGACTATACACAGGGCTGGCTGTTTGACCACACAGAGGACCATGTGTAGTATGACTACACAGAGGACAGGCAGTGTGACCACACAGTGGACCATGATTAGTATGACTATACATAGGACTGGCAGCGTGACCACACAGAGGATCATGGGCAGTGTGACCACACACGGGACTGGCAGTGTGACCATACAGAGGACCTTGTGTAGTATGACTATACAAAGGGGACTGGCAGTGTGACCACACAGAGGACCATGTGAAGTAAGACTATACACAGGACTGGTGGTGTAACCACACAGAGCGCCAGGGGAAATGTGATCATATAGGAGGCATAGTAACCACACAAGGGACTATCAGTGTGACCAGGCAGAGGACCGTGGACCGGATGACCACATAGGAGACCATGAGTAACTTTACCGCATAGAAGATACTGGGTAGTATGACCACACAAAGAACCCGTAGCATGCCCATGAAGAGGAGCATGAGCAGTATGACCACACAGGGGACTGGCAGTGTGACCACACAGAGGACCATGTGTAGTATGACCAAACACAGGACTGGAAGTGTGACCTCAGAGAGGATCATGTGTATTTACTATCAACAGGACTGTCAGTGTGATCACAGAGGGGACCATGTGTAGTATGACTACACACCGGATTCGTAGAGTGACCGCACAGAAGACCATGTGTAGTATGACTATATACAGAACTGGCAGTGTGATCACAGTGGACCATGTGTAGTATAAGTATACACAGGACTGGCAGTGTGACCACACAGAGGACCATGGGCAGTATGACCACACAGAAGACAGGCAGTGTGATCACACAGACGACCATGTGTAGTGTGACTATACACAGGGGATTGGTAGTGTGACCATACAAAGGACCATATGCAGTATGACTACACAGGACTTTCAGTGTGTTCACACAGAAGACCATGTGTAGTGTGACTTACAAAGGACTGGCAGTGGGACCACACAGAGGACCTTGGGAAATGTGATCATATAGGAGGCATAGTAACCATAAAAGGAACTAGCAGTGTGACCATGAAGAGGCCCGTGGACAGGATGAACACACAGGATATCATGAGCAGTTTTACCACACAGAGGATACTGGGTTGTTTGACCACACAAAGAACATATAGTGTGACCACCAAGAGGACCATGGGCAGTGTGACCACATAGAAGACTGGCAGTGTGACCACACAGAGGACAATGTGTAGTGTGACTATACACAGAACTGGCAGTGTAATCACAAAGGACAATGGGCAGTGTGACTACACAGGGGACTGGCAGTGTGACCACACATAGGAACATGTGTAGTATGACTATACACTGGACTGGCAATGTGACCACACAAAGGACCATGTGAAGTAACACTATACACAGGACTGGCACTGTGACCAAACATAGGACCATGGACCGTGTGACCACACAGGGGACTGGCAGTGTGACCACACAGAGAACCATTTGTAGGATGACTACAGAGAGGACAGGCAGTGTGACCACACAGTGGACCATGATTAGTATGACTATACATAGGACTGTTAGTGTCACCACACAGAGGACCATGTGTGATATTACTATACACAGCACTGGCAGTGTGACCACACAGAGGGCCATGGGCAGTGTGACCATACAGAGGACTGACAGTGTGACCATACAGAGGACCATGTGTAGTATGACTACACACAGGACTGGCAGTGTGACCACATAGAGGACCATGGGCAGTGTGACCACACAGGCGACTGGCAGTGTGACCACACAGAGGACCATGTATAGTATGACTATACACAGGACTGGTAGTGTGACCACACAGAGGGCCTAGGGCAGTGTGAGCATACAGAGGACTGACAGTGTGACCACACAGAAGACTATATGTAGTATGACTACACACAGGACTGGCAGTGTGACCACACAGAGGACCATGTGTAGTCTGACTATACACATGACTGGCAGTGTGATTTCAGAGGACCATGTGTATTATGACTACACACAGGACTTGCAGTGTACCCAGAGAAAGGACCATGTGTACTATGACTATACACAGGACTGGCAGTGTGACCACATGGAGTACCATATGTAGTATGACTACACACAGGACTGGCAGTGTGATCACAGAGGGGACCCTGTGTAGGATGATTATACACAGGACTGGCAGTGTGATCACACAGAGGACCATGTGTAGTATGACTACACACAGGACTGGCAGTGTGATCACAGAGGGTACCATGTGTATTATAACTACACACAGGACTGGCAGTATGACTACAGAAAGCACCATGAGTACTATGACTATACACAGGACTTTCAGTGTGATCGCAGAAGACCATGTGTAGTATGGCTGTACACAGGACTGACAATGTGATCATAGATGGGACCATGTGCAGTATGACTCTACACAGGTATGGCAGTGTGATTACAGTGGACAATGTGTCGTATGAGTATACACAGGTCTGTCCATGTTACCACACAGAGGACCATGTGTAGTATGACTATACATAGGACTGGCAGTGTGACCACCAGAGAATCATGGGCAGTGTGACCACACAGGGGACTGGCAGTGTGACCATACAGAGGACCTTGTGTAGTATGACTATACACAGGAGTGGCAGTGTGACCACCGCGAAGACCATGGGCAGTGTGACCACACCGGCGACTGGAAGTGTGACCACAGAGAAGACCATGCATAGTATGACTATATACATGATTGGCAGTGTAACCACACAGGAGACTGGCAGTGTGACCACACAGATGACCATGGGCAGTGTGACCATAAAGGAGACTGGCAATGTGACCACACAGAGGACCATGTGTAGTCTGACTATACACAGGACTGGCATTGTGATCACAGTTGTGACAATGTGGAGTATGACCATACTCAGGACTGGCAGTGTGATCACAGAGGACCACGTGTAGTGTGACTATACA
>PVKE010034831.1:0-17189 GCA_004027555.1 Craseonycteris thonglongyai
AATTTGTGACAATATGGACGGACCTTGAAAACATCTTATTAAGCGAAATAAGTCAGAATGAAAGAGTCAAGAAACATATGACCTCACTTATGGGTGGAATATAAAACTGAAAGGAACAAAGAAACAAAAACTCATGGACACAGTCAATAGTTTAGTGGTTACCTGAGGGTAAGGGGGGGAGATGGGTGGAAGAGATGGGGGGTTAGGGAGGGGGAATCAAACACACAGCAATGGAAAGTGAGCTGATTCTGGGTGGTGAGCACATAATGTGATGTATACACAATGTAACGTAGAATTGTACACCTGGAAACAATGTAACTGATATCAATTAATGTCACCCCAATAAATTTAACAACAACAAAAAAATAGAACAGATATTTTTTAATACCTAAAATTAAATTCATTGACAAAACTGAACTTATGCTTCAAAATAAGTGACAAAAAATAACCAATAAAAACTGACTAGAATATCATCAATGAGTGAAGAAGGGGAAATAATCAAAGTATATACAGTTGCCCCTTGAAAAACACGGGGTAAGGGGTTGCAATGCCAAAAACCCATGTATAAGTACAAGGTGGCCCTCCAATATGTGGATTCCCAACTTTTAGTTCACACTTAAATAAGGTGGGTTTGAACAGCAGGGAAATTAAAATGCAAGGGTCAAGTGAGAAATACCCTAGTTTAAGTTCCAACTCACGTTGTTCAGGGGTCAACTGTACTAGTTAGTGAGAATAAAGGTGTTTTCTATTTTACTCCATCCAATTCACCATATTCAGGAAACTGTTCATAAACTTGTAGTAGATTTTTAGTTTTTTGAAAGTTTTAACAAATTAGAATTTTTATTAAAATTTTATTAAGAATCTCAAATAATGTTAGTACTTCCCTTATCATAGAACTAATCAAACAGTATTAGATGCTTACAACTTTGTTTATGGCCATGGTCAGCAAACTTCAGCCTGCAAGCTAAATCCAGCCCATTGCCTATTTTGTACAGGCTGAAAACTAAGACTAGTCTTTACATTTTTCTGCAATTGAGGGGGAAAATAAAATAATATTTTGCGACACATGAAAATTTTATGAAATTTAAATATTAGTGTTCATAAATGAATTTTTGTAAGAATCAATTTCTGCTAACTTATTTATTACTTACTGTTTTGGCTGCTCTATGCTACAAGAGAAGTCTTGAGTAGTTGAGAGACCAAGTGTGGCACTCTTATCATGCCACACTGCTGCTCAGCACACCACAAAATGCAACGACTGTCATACTTTTAAGGCACAGTGGAGTGTGCATTATGTATTTCAACTTAGATGGCAAAGCATTGTGTCTTATTATATAATGACACTCCACTAAAGAATACAACATACTCGGACATGACCAAAAGTATTGCTTTTCTATTGCTATATTACAAAATATCAAAAACATAGCTCCTTATAGCAATATGCATCTATTAGTTCAGTTTCCGTGGATCAAAAGTTTGGGCATGGCTCATCTGAGTCATTTGATCAGGGTTTCACAGGCTTCATTCAAGCTGTCAGCTAGGCTATATTCTCATCTGGTGGCTAAAATGGGAAAGAACCCTCTTCCAACCTCCTTCAGACTGTGGGTAGAATCCATATCCTTGCAGTGCTGACTAACAGGGGCCCAGGTTTTTGCTGGCTCTCAGATGGAGGCCACCCTCAGGTCCTACAGAGTCCCTGCAGTGTCTACAGTGTCTAGAAGCTACCTACAGCTCCTTGCAACAAGGGCTTCTCTGACAGGGTCACTTATTTCTTCAACCTTCTAAGAGTAATAAGTAATAAGGTAACATAACCTCTCTCATACCTACCGGTAAGTCCCAATCTTTGTACCCTGCTCCCATACACCAGTTCTCCCAGGTCTTGGAATCATCACTATGTGCTTCCAGACCTCTTTGGTGCTTCCTGCCTGTCTAGAAAGAGCACAGACTTAGATAAGAAGTCTTGGAATCTCAACTAGTAGTGAAGCCTTAATCAAGGCTTAATTTGTCTAAGCTTATTTAATAATTATAAAACGGGAGGACTGGATGAGATTTCTAAGAATATTCTTATATTATGTACACTATTATAATTGCCGATTGTATTTGATGACAAAGACTCTCATATGTAACTGTGATCTCTGTACCTAGGACACTGCTAGAAACCTAGAGCAGTCATTAGATATTGTGAATTAATAAATGAGTTATTTCCATCTGTAAACTCTTCTAGGTTTCAGTTATATGATTCCTATTTAGAGCCCTCCCAGTTACATATCACCATACCCCTAACATGAGGTTCTTCACTGAAGAACATCACTGAACCTCACATATGCCAACCAGTGTGCTGCAAGTACTCCCAAGAATTTCCTGGATGAGATGCCATTCTTTTGCCTGAATTACTCTTTTAATGCTTTCTGTATTTCTGTCTTCAATATTGATTCATCCCAACACCAAAGAAAAACCAGTTCTTTTAGCTCTAGCTAATACCAGAAGTCTGAGAGTCACAAATACAAATGCCCAAATAGGTGAGGCAGGTAATACAGATGAGTGATTCAAGTGAAGTGTAAGACAATTAGAACTAGAAAGCAAACACCCAATTTAAAATGGGCTACTACTACTCAGCTGTAAACAATTATCGCCATTCAGGAATACTAGATGTTCTAATTTTTTAAGAAAACCCAGAAACCTGAATTTTTATGTAAAATCTCTCTAGTTGCCATTTGCTGGGCACTTACTATGCTAAATACTTTAACTAGATTAACTCATCGATTCTACAAATTACAAATATAAGATATTATAATCCCTATTTTTCCCAATAAAAAAAACTAAAATTTAGAAAAATCACACCTCTTGACCAGCATCATAAAGTTAGTAGGTGGTATAGAAAGAATATGATTACAAAGAGTCAGATTCCTGAGTTCATATTCTTATCCACTTTATCTCTAGTGTTCTACCGTACTTGCTATTCTCGTACAGTAAATCCCAGTCTAGACTGTGACTTTCTAGCTGAATCTGCACCATAGGTCAGCTCCCTCTTGCCAGCATATACTGTTAAGTATACACTACACCTCAATGCTGCCAGATCCTAATTTGAACCAACCTGGGGACAGGAGTGTGGGGAGACTCACCAGTCAGCAAGCCCCATTCATGTACACAGGGTCTAAAGACATATATACCGTAAACAAAAAGGCTGCATGTGTATAGATGTGTATGTGTATATGTATGTACATTTACACAACAGCAGAAAGAAAACAAAGCATTAATCTAACAAAACTGCAGTGTATTTTCTTACTATGATCGAGACTCTTCTGTGGTGATATTAAATGTAACAGTTAGAACTGTAACTTTGTATATCTGTATCAATAACAGACTTGGAGACAAGAAATACGTATTAACAAACTTGTGGAAGATGGGAAGAAAAGAAGCACATGAGCGCTGTTCTGGAAAAATCCAGCCATAAGTACCTCTATTTTTCATATTTCATGACTGGATACTTTCTGGAAAGCCCTCGTATATTGACAGATTAAAAAATGAAAGAAGTTAGTGCCTAAATAAGTGCCAGAGAAGACCACAGCTGAGTTACGCACTGATCATACAAAAGTCTAGAAAGCCTTCCTAAAGAAAGAAGGTAAAATGGCAGACAGGAATAAAAAAGGGAAGGGTAGCAGGGACAAAATGGGGGAGTGAGGCAACTTGTACTAACTATTGTTACTACCTCCTACCGGTATATAAAACTACAAAACAAAAACAAGTCTCTAAAGAAATCAAAGAAAGTTCCAAAGGAGAATTGGGGTGAGGGGTTTGGGGGAGGAATATCTGTTCGCATCACAGAATAAAACCTGTTCCCATCTGGCATTTTGAGGAACTCCTTGCCTGAAGACTGGTTCCCTGAAGGCTCACACTATGAATCAGCCAGTTAATAAGCCCCATCCATGTGCGCAGGGTTCCGACAAATTATGAAGAAAAAAGACAGCACAGCAAACAGAATAGCAAAGAAAACCCAAACAATTTACCAAGAAATAGTATCCTAATCCATCACGCATAAATATAAACTGACAATCAAGAATCCTTCGATTTATAAAGAAATAATGCTTTTAAAAAATACAAAAAGAAAAAACAGTAAGTAAAAAAAAAAAAAAAATCTGGAAGAGGCAGATTCTTCAAAAATCATAAGAGAACTTAAAAAGAAAAAAAACAAAAACCAATTAGATCCTCAGAGGCTTTTTAGAAAGACAATAATAAATTATATACATAGCATAAGGAAATAATGCGGAGAGGCAGGGATGGCTCAGCAGGTTAAGTGCTCTCTTTGCAGCCCCCGTCTGAGGATCAAACCCCAGCCCTTGCCTGTGCAGATCCATATGCTGAACTGGGGTGTGCCACCAGTTTATAGCTCTTGCCCCATGCCCACCTGTGGAATGAAACTATATCTAAAACTAATGACATACAGCTATGGAGACTGCTCTGGGCCTTCCCCTCTTCTCTTTTCTTCTTTCTCTCTGCCAAAAAATAAATAAATAAGAAAATGTTACATTAAATAGAGTAAAGACAAAGTGGAGCATCAATCCTAATATATAAAACAAAAATACAAAAAAATAAAGAGACATGAAAAGGCCAACCAATGCCTCTAACTTCCAACTAATAACAAAAATTAATAGGGAGGACAGAAAATTTGGGGGTAAAAATTTTCCAAAGACAAATTCCCTGAGCCAGAGAAAAAAGGCCAGAGTGCTAATCAAGAAAGAAAACTAGCATACTACTTTGTTCTACTACATGGCCTAATAGTGTAAGCACGGTTAATTGATTTTCAGCATTTAGGATCAAACTTTGCCCAAAAAATGCACGGCAAATGTCATAGGAGAGAAAATAAATGTTTCCAACCTTGACAATGCTAAAACAGCACTACAACTGGCAGACACTTAGCTGTTAAGAGAGAGTATAAAAGGTCGAAGGAAAGAAGGTTAGGGATAAGAGTATCAGGACTTTACTAAGGAGAGTGATATAAAATTTGCTAGAACAAAAAACAGAGCTGTAAGAACCTTAAAGTGACAAAGGTAAGCAACAGATGAAGTAAACCTACCTATCCAAACATTTAAAGACAGAGGGAAAGTGAAAGTATGTGAGTTAAAGTCTTACAACTCTTCCACAGAGAATTAAAACAATGCATCTGCAAACAGACTATTTTACTTTTTCCTTTCCAATTTGGATGCCCTTTTTTTTTTCTTGCATAATTGAACTGGCTAGGATTTTCAGTACTATGTTGAGTAGAAGTTTTGAGGGTAGGCATCCTTATCTTGTTCTTCATCTTGGAGAAAAAGCTTTCTTTGACTTTTTGCCATAAGGGCTTGCCATAGTCTTTACTATGTCGAGGTACATTTCTTCTATACATACCTTATTTTTCTGTGTATCAGACGGTACTTTTGTCTAAAATTGTCAGTCCAAAAATTGGGGGTCATCTTATACGTGAAAGTAATCCATACCGGTATATTGATTTCTTAATGCTTGGATATAAAATTAGGAGTCATCTTATACAGGGAGGCATTTTATACACAGAAAAAAATGGTAATTTGTTGAGTTTTACCATGAAAGGATGTTGAATTTTGTCAAATGTTTTTTCTGAACCTATTAAGATGATCATACTGTTTCTATTCTTCATTCCATTAACATCATGTATCACAATAACTGATTTTTTATTCTTTTCTGTATATTGAACCATCCTTACATCCTAGGGATAAATCCCACTTGATAATGGTGTATGACACTTTAAAGCAAGGCTGTTTAAACTTTTGGCTTTCCTGGGCCACAGTGGAAGAAGAATAGTCTTGGGCCATACATAAAACAACACTAACAATAGCTAATGAGCTAAAAAAAAAAAAAAAGTCTCATATTTTAAGTAAGTTTACAAATTTGTCTTGCACCACATTCAAAGCCATCCTGGGCCACATATGGCCCATGGGCCATGAACTGCACAAGCTTACTTTAAATATTCTGCTAAATTCAGTCTGCTGTTATGGTGTTTTTGTTGAAGATTTTGTATCTATATTAATTAGGGATACTGGACTGCAGTATTATTTTCTTGTAGTGCCTTTATCTGGCTTTGGTATCAGGGTAATAATGGCCTTGTGAAATGAGTTTGAGAGTGTCCCCTCCTCTTCAATATTTTGAAAGAGTTTAAGAAGGTTTGGTGTTAATTTTTCTTTAAATGTTTGGAAGAATTCAACAGTGAAGCCTTCTGGTCCTAGACTTTTCTGTTTGGAGATTTCTTACTAATTCAATCTTCTTATTAGTTATAGGTCCATTCAAATTTTCTATTTATTTCTGATTCACTCATGGCAGACTAATTGTTTCTAGGACTTTATTTCTTCCAGATTATTTTATTTGTCGGCTAAACTTACTTATAGTAGTCTCTTATGATCCTTTGTATTTCTGTAGTATCAGTTGTAGTATCTCCTCTTTTATTTCTAACTTTGACTCTTTATTATTTTCTTAATCATTCTAGCTAAGAATTTGTCAATTTTGTCTTTTAAAAAACAGCTCTTAGTTTCATTAAAATATTGCTTTTCTATTATCTACTTTATTTCAGTTCTGATCTTTGTTATTTTCTTCCTTTTGCTTACTCTGAGTTTAGTTTGTTCCTTTTTCTTGATCCTTGAGGTAAGTTAGGGTTGTTTGAGATCTTAGTATTTTTCTTAATATAGGCATTTATTGCTATAAATTTCCCTCTTAGGACTGTTTTTGATGCATCCCATAATTTTGGTATGATGTGTTTCCAAAGACTCTACCAGAAAACTGTTAGATATAATAAATAAGTACAATAAAGTAGTAAGACACAAAAGCAACACACAAAAATCAGTTGCATTTCTATACACTGATAATACAGAAAATAAAATGTAATAAACATTGCTAAAAGTCACTTAAAATAGGGTCAAGAGGTTATTAAGGAAGTGGAGTTCAAGCACATCAAGTGCCTCAGTTCCTAGGGCTGCTATTAAGTTGATAAATCTGTTGCTAAATTCACTCAAAGCCCAGCCATAAACATCCTGGAAGGGCAACTGCTACATGGAGACATATACTTTACTTCCTTCTATGTAGTTTCCATCTCCCTCATTTGCCTATTGGAACCAATCCGTTATAGCCAGCAATCCTTCATTTGCATGAGAGAATTACATTTTGTGGGGGTTTTCTTGTCTTTAAAGCCCTGCTTTTTTCCCCCTCCACAGTGCATTTAGTTGCTACCTGAATCTGAGTTTCTTGGATTGCAATCTTTTGACTCAAAAAAATGCTTTATATACTTTTTGCATCCTAAAACTTTTCTTAGTTGACAATACTAACAATAAATTATCTGAAAGAGCAATTATAAAAGGAAGATCATGTACAATATCAAAAAGAATAAAATACTTAGGAATAAATTTAAGCAAAGAGGTGAAAGAACTGTACAATGAAAACTATCAGACAATAATGAAAATGAAGGCACAAACACAGCAAAAGGTACCCCGTGTTCCTGCACTGGAAGAATATTGTTTAAATGTCTAAACTACTCACAGTGATCTAGATTTAATGAAATACTTATCAAAATCCCAATGGCTTTTTTCACAGAAATAGAGGAAAAAAACACGACTACAAATTTGTACAGAACCACAGAAGATCCCAATCAGCCAAAGCAATCTTAAGAAAGAACATCATTGCTGGAGGCATCACTCTTCCTGACATCTATCTACATTAAGAACTGTAATAATCAAATAGTATATTACTGCCATAAAAACAAAGATATAAATCAATGAAACAAAATAGAGATCCTAGAAATAAACCCATGCACATGTGATAAACTAATGCAGCAAAAGCATGAACACACAACAGAGAAAGGATTTTCTCTTCAATAAATGGTGTTGGGAAAACTTGATACACATGCAAAAGAAGAGAAATGGACCCTTATTTTAAGTCACTCACAAAAATTAACTCCCAATGGGTTAAAGAATGTAACACCTCTAGGTAAATATATAAGGGAAAAATCTTGACATTGGTCTTGGCAATGACTTTTGGATATGATACCATAAGCACAGACAACAAAAGTTAAAACAAGTAGGACTTATATACTAAAATTAAACCATCAACAAAATTAAAAAGCAAACTACTGAATGGAAGAAAATATTTGCAAACCACACTGGTAAGGGATTAACATATAAAACATATAAGCAACTCATATAATTCAATAGCAAAAAAACAAATAATGTTTATTTTCAAAAAGGCAAAGGACCTGAATAGACACTTTTCAAAGAAGATATACAAACAGCAGACAGGTATATGAAAAAGTGCTCAACCTCACTAATCATCAGAGAAATGCAAACCAAAACTACAAGACATCACTTTATACTTGTTAGGATGGCTATTATCAAAAAGGCAAGAGATAACAAATGCTGGCGAGCTTATGGAGGAAAAGGAACCCAAGTACTGTCGGTGGGAAAGTAAACTGGTATAGCCACTATGAAAAAAAGTATAGATATTCCTCAAAAAATTAAAAATAAAACCACCCCATGATCCAACTATTCCAGTTCCGGGTATATACACAAAGGAAACAGAAGTATCTCACAGAGATGTCTGCACTCCTTTGTTCATTGCAGCATTATTCACAACAACCAAGTGAATATGGAAAGAACCTAAGTGTGTTGTTGATAGACAAATGAATAAAGAAAACGTGGTATATTCAATGGAATATTATTCAGCCATTAAAAGAAATCCTGCCATTCCAACAACGTGAACGAACCTGGAGGGGCATTATGCTAAGGGAAATAAACAAGGCAAACACAAATACTATATGGTATCATTTATTTGTAGAATCTTAAAAAAAATCAATTCATACATAAAAGAGTAGAATGGTACTTGTTAAGGGCTGGGGGAAGTGAGAAGATGCTGGTCAAAGGACACACACTTTCAGTTATAAGACAGCAAGTTCTAAGGATCTAATGTACAGCATGGTGACTATAGTTAATAATACTGTATTGTATATTTGAAATGTTAATTGCTCTTAAAAAAGTAATTATGTGAGGTGACTGATATGTTAATAAACTTGATTGTGGTGATCATTTCACAATGTACGTACGGTATATCAAAACATCAGCTTGCACAATTTAAGATACATGCAATTTTGTCAATTATGCCTCAATAAAACTGGGAAAAATTCAAATTAGAAAAAAATACAATGCAAAATTTGACATGGAATCAAAGAGAAAACTATATACACATTATTTTAAATTATGAAAGTCATCAATGAAGCATTAATACTAAAATAATTAGAAGTGGTTTTAAACATCTTCAGATTCAGAGAAAGTTAGATATGGGGTTTGGAACAGAGGAAGGAATCTAAAATTAAATATGGGAGAGTTTATAATCTATAAATGTAAAGATTAAAGTTTTTGAAAACTTCATAAATTCCTTACCTTCAGAGCACTCCTTCCTGAAAATATCATAATGACACAACCTTTAAACATAATTTTTCTTCTGCGATCCTAAAGCAACATTCTTTTCTCCTTTTATGACCTGGTAACAGGCTTTTAATTTTAACTCAAGAAAAAGAAAAGAGTGGTTTTTACCTATTGAAAAATTCAAAGACTGGACATATGAGGCAAAAGACAATTACTTATATATTTCTGTATTGTTTAAATATTTTCCTAAAAATAGACATTAATGTAATAAAAAATATTAATTCTGCTATGAACAAACCAGTAATCTTGCTCTTATTTTAAAAAGTAATTAAAAGCACTGTCAAACCTTGATAAGAATATTTCAAATGACTGAGTAGTAAAATATTAACTGCATCTACAGTTACTTTGCTTTTCTTTGAATTAAAATAAAGTCCACCAATACCGGAAAC
The DNA here is from genome assembly GCA_004027555.1 of Craseonycteris thonglongyai. Taxonomy (NCBI): domain Eukaryota; kingdom Metazoa; phylum Chordata; class Mammalia; order Chiroptera; family Craseonycteridae; genus Craseonycteris; species Craseonycteris thonglongyai. The sequence goes on from PVKE010034831.1 coordinate 9,863, forward strand.
AGTTGTGGAGTTCTTAAACTAAAATCCATGGACCTCCTAAGCATTTTTTAAAAGAGAAAATCCACAGCTTTCAACAAATTGTCAAAATATTAGATGAGCCTAAAAAAGTTAAGAACCAATGAAAAGTATTCTGTTATTTTCTTGCTGGATTACTGTATAAATACATGCTTAGAAACAATCTGTCCTAAATACTAAATAACAGCTATACTTTATTTAAAAGTAACTTTGTTAAAGAAAAGTATTTAGGGCAACTTACAATATGCACACATACTACATAATGACTGAGAAAAGCTTTAAGTAAGGAAATCAGGAGGGAAGTAAAATAATGTTAGAAATGAAACTGTTATAGCTACAAAATGAATAACATGCAGTTCAGTGTCTGCACTTAATAAATTTTTTCTAGTCAAGCGAAAATAGAAATATGAGTAGGTACAACACTCAGTGTCCATTAAAATTACATCACTTGCTTAAAAACCTACTAATAGTCCTAGAATTAATTGCATCATACCTACAGATGCAGTCAACAGTAATAATAACTATTAATACAAATTTCTCTCAGAAGTTTTAAATTCAAAAATTACAAGAGAATAGAAAAAGTACAGCTTGACAACTTAAAAATTAGGCATCTACAGAAATAAAACCTATTGAGAGGAAAGTTAGATATATGTCTGGCTTATAATTTCTTATAATACAATAAAATAATTATTTATATTTGAATGCTTATAGGAAATATTACCCATTTACCACAACTTAAACCTTCTACAAGCAAAGAGAATGGACATGCATTTAGTCAATGCACATAAAGCTACATGAATGTGCATTAAGTGGTAACAAAACATTTAAAAATTATGTTTGATTTTATAATGATTCTCAGCATACTGACTTATTATAAAGTTTATATTAAAAAGACTGAGTTTATCAAAAAGGTGCATTTTTTAAATATCCTTGAGAATAAAGAAATATGAATAAATTGTTATGCTTTCATAAATAATTATATTTTTTATGTAGTAACAACCATTAATAAAGGATAAAAATGAGTTGCAATATACAAAAAGCATTATACATAATCTGATTATTTGAGTAGAAATGTAGGCCACTGGCATACTTCTTTCTAATTTGATGGTCACTGATGAATCTTCAAAACATAAAATCAAAAACCAAATTCTCTGATCTGCATGGCCCAACAATTTAGGATATTACAGAGCCAACTGACCTCCTTTAGGTTGCAACTAGATAAAACAGTGTAAGTAGTCTAGAACATATCTGTACATACAGTATAGTATGTTCTATAATACCTCTTAAAATGCCACCCAAAGCTAGCTAGCTAAAGCTTTCAAGTAAACAGTAATAAGCAATTCTAAATTTTTAAAACGATGATTAATACTATACTTTGCTTCTAAATTATAGAATTAAATCTATATTTAATTCAATAAATATAGAATTGTTCCATGTACCTGTAACATTAAGTATTGAAAGTTCTATAGGTATCTTTTCATGTTCAGCATGTTAGTCAATGTTCTTTACAATTACATTACAAGGAATGGAAATTTTAAAATTGTCTTCACATGTTAACTTGTCACAATGTTGATTCCTTGCTGTTTTGTTATCTTAAACAAAAAAGTCTGTAATTATCACATGAATTCAGTGTTTCAAATGCCTTATTCAGGCTCTATAAAAATTGCATTACAATACATATCCCCAGGATTCTCCAAAACTTAATGAGTAAGGGTATTTGTGATGTGATGGTTAGCTGTTACATCACATGCTTCTATTAGCAGCAAACGTCCCAGTTACTGGTTTCTGGCATTAGGTCAACTATGATTGTCTAAGAAAATACTGAACACATTTTTAATGCTAAATCATTAACTATAATGTCAAAAATAGAAATCAATTTCTCTAATTACACACTACAGAAACTTATTTTGTCTCAGAAATATTTACTAACTATCATCTACAACACAACATTTCTGAAATCTGATTTGAGAAATGCAGCTTGTATATTCCTATTAAGATCTATGGTATTCTAGCCTTTAAAAATTAGCACGAGTTCAATTAGAGCAGTGTTCTCCAAACTGTGGTTCATGACCAATTAGTAGGTTGTTAAGCCAACCTAGTAGGTTTCAAGTAAAAGGGTTTTTTATAATGAAATAGTATAGGAAAGAAAATGGAGTACACATATGTAATAAGAATACTTCTGTTTAATGAGATTTTGTTTTGGTTCTTTATATGAATATATATATACCACTGGGTCACCATGCAAAACATTTCTATAGGTTCTGGTAAATTTATTTCTATGAGCTGTGTTCAGAAAATGTTTCTAAGTTTGAAAGCTACTGTACAATATAACAGCATAGGAGTATCAAAATATACTACCGGTATATTATAATCAGTTATAACTAAATCAGTTTTAAATAAAAATTTTATTAAAATCTGAAGTTTCTTAATATACATAAATATTACTGAAAGCCTAATTAAATTCTCTAAGTATCCAGGTCTGACTATTTTCCAGTAATTAGGATATGACTATTTCATAGGTTCTCCAAATATCTTTTGTGCCTCCTCTTTCCAAGTTCACAGGTGAATTTATAATACCAGTGACAATACCCCTTATCATAACGAATTAAGTCTCAATAGTTGAAAGAAGAAACCTTTAATTTGAAAATGTTCAGCCCCCTAAGCATATAATATTTCCAGAAAAGCATAGATCTTCCTCATGTCCTGTCCCTTTAATCAAGATGAGAATCAAAAATCAAGTGGAGGTCACAAATTTCTATTACTGAACTATTCACCATATCAGTTTCTACAAGCAATTCATTTCACTATCTATAAACATAAAATTATTACAAACCCCAACCACAGCAATGGTATTAAACTCCAGGCCATAAAGAAAACTTATGTTCTGTTTGAGGGCACATACTTTCCATTCAACAAATATTTATCAAGTATTTACCCTGTATCAGGCACAGCCCAAGGTACTAGGAATATAGCAAGAAACTTGCCCCAGAAAAGGTAGAGTCACCAAGCATCTTAATGACTATCTACTTCCAAGACTCCCTATTTTCTGTAGTATATTTTTATGACAATAAAAAAAGATATCCCTCTGACCTCAGCAAAACCAAAAACAGTTGATTCACAGTAGTTATATTCTAAAAAGTTGCTGCAAACACTGAATAGCCAACACTAAGCATTGATCCTAGACAAATACAGTGCTAGGTTCCTGAAAGCCTCTCTCTGGTCACAAAATTTTTATAAACTGACCAATACATAACCTTCTTTTAATGTGTGTTTTTGCTTGAATATACATTATTTAATATACATTGAAGTCACTAACACTGAATTCACATCAATAGCATTGTAACTTAAGCCTGAATAAGCTCATCTAACTCACGTACTTTCTCCATAAGGCTAGTCACAGCATCTTTGAGTTTAAGAGCACTAGACTGCACTGTGTGTGTGTGTCAGGGGGGCAGGGGGTGGGGGGTTTGAACAACAAAATCACCAAAATAGCACTAAGTAGGCCTCAAAATTAAAACGAGAAGGCACAGTATCACCTTATTCGACTTTTGGTGGGAATGTGCATGGCAAATTTTTGCCATTTTGTGCATGCCCCTGTCTGTAAATGACCAGGAAGTCACCAGGAATATTGATTTTGGGGGTTACAAGTATAATTTAGCAAGTAGACAAATTTGCAAATACAGAATTTGGAAAAATGAGAATCAACTCAAATTGATGAGGGAAATTTTCTCTTTAAAAGCATTCCACTCAAATAAATACGTAAGAAATGACAGAATCAGGGAAAGCTGGGATGGTTCAGCAGGTAAAGCGCTCGCTTTGAAGCCCCGAGGACCGAGGATCAAATCCCGGTCCTGGCCCATGCGGACCCACATGCTGAACTGGGGAGTGCCCCAGTTCAGTTATTGCCAGGACCTATGTGGGAGGCTCCCGGCCCAGTTCCTGCCCTGCACAGCCCCGCGCACACCTGTGGAGTGAAACTATATGGAAAACTAATGTCAACTATGGAGACTGCTCTGGGCCCTCCCCCTTCTCTCTGTCTCTCTCTGTCTCTGTTTCTGTCAAAAATCAATAAAATAAATCTTAAAAAAAAAAAAAAGAAATGATAGAATTAAATATCATCATGATGCAACTACGAATAAATTAATGGAACTAAGCAAGGATCATCAATTGCTGCTAACATCACACAAAGAAAGACAACCTTTGATCTTCCTAATGGAAGAAAAAATTAAAAATAAGTCTGATCAAACCTCTACATCTCAGTACCAATTTACAGGAAAGACATGGGACAATGTTTTGATTCTTTAAATTTAAGAGAGCCCATTTTTCAATCTGATATCCTCAAGGGCAGCGATATTTTATTCAACTATCTCCCCAATATCTACTATAATCCACAGCACACAAGCGATACTGGCAGAAGGTTTGCTGAATAAATGAGTAAATGAATGAATAAATGAACAACCTCTTGGAAATTTAGGTATGTTAATTTATATAATCATCTCTTTTTCAAATAAAAGAGGAAAGAAAAAAGTATGGGCAGGCAAGCAATTTATAGATTGAAGAGATACTACAAGAAGTAGAGTAACACCTCACAAATCAAAGGTCATTAACTTGTAATTTCAACTCTCCAAAACAAAGCTATAAACCAGAAGAAAATAATGTACTAAAGGAGGTCACAAAATGCATATTCTGTTCATTAAACAGTAAGAGCCCCTAAATTCCACTTTAATTTTAAATTCTAGTACATTTACACTAGAAATCAAACTTAAAATGGAAAAATTGAGGTTAGTAGTTAAAATATGACAGAACAAGGAAAACTAACAACCTTATATCCCTCAATAACTTCACTGACAACTACATATGCATAACAACACACTTCGTGAAAGATGTTCGAGAGCCCTAGATCAGCAAGAAAAGACCTGAATATGTTTAGAAACATAGAAAACAGTCCTATCTTATACAATTTTATCATTTACAAAAAACTAAAATAAGAAAACATTTTAATATAAATTCAATCTTCTAATTATCTAGGAGGTTATTCCCTGATAAAGCCAGATAAATGAGACAGTACCTCAGAAAAGTCAATACTGTTTCACACATGATTCTTATTAAAATGTTCTACATTTTTTCTTCTTAACTACCGTACTAACTTCCTGACTTATGAAAATAAATAATTACAAGTAACAATCTAGTGTAGGCAAAGGACACAAATTTAAGATTCATTCAGTGGTATTAACATTTGGGGATTTTAATTATGAAGCTAATCTTGTCAACTCTCATCACAGAAAGGACTTTGTGTAACTGACAGTAAATCATAAATTACCAACTTCACTTACACAAAATTCCAGAAGGAAACATGAAATAGGTGACAGAAACAAACTGATAGTACAATCTCTTCTCCAGATTTCCTTCTGCCCAGTCCAAACCAAGAGAGTACTTCCCCAAAGTAGTTGCTATGGCCTGGAGACAGACACAGAATTTATCCAGATGCCTTACTCCCCAAAATGAGCACCAAGGTTAAACACCCCATTTCATTTTTTAACATCAGGGTTGCATTACTTGAGAAAGAATAGGTCCATAGCATTCTGAAGACCACATTCACTAAAAAGTGAGGCTCCCCTAAATCACTATTTCTATGTGACAGATCTCCAGCAATAAAAATATGTTCAGAATTAATGTTACTATCATGATATTCTGGTGTGCAATCAAACTAACAAACTAATTACTAAGAAAAGTCTTTCAACGCAGTCAATTTAAATTTTAGAAACTGCTTATTAGTGGAACTCTTCTCCGTTGCTGGTGGGAATGCAAAATGGTACAGCTGCTCTGGAAAACAGTTTGTCAGTTTCCTAAAAAGTTAAACATACATTTGCCATCTGACCCAACAATTTCAATCATAGAAACTTACCCTAGAAAAATGAACACTTAGATTCATCAAACACACACATACACAAAACTATACAAATGTTTGTGGCAATTTTATTTATAATCGTCATAAAACTAGAAACATAAAAGTACCATGTACAGGGGTAAAATTATATAACCCCCAAGACTAAAGAAGCTATGCCGAAGTTACTAGTGAATGGATAAACATACTAAAGTACACATACATCATATAATGGACTATTGCTCAACAATAAACAAACCACTGAAGCATAAAACAACATGGATAAATCTCAAAAGCATTCTGCAAAGCAGAAAAAGCTAAGATTCAAAAGGCTACACATCACGTGTTTCAATCTATATGATATTCTACAAAAGGCAAAATTATAGGAATAGATGATAGATCAGTGGTTGCTATGGGTTGGAAACAGCAGGAGAAGAGGTTGACTACAAAGGAAGCATGAGGGAATACTTGGGGGTGAGGGAATGGCTTTGTGTCTTGCTTTTGGGAGAAGTGATATTTAAGTTTGTGAAAATCTCAAAACAGAAAAAAGAGAAAAACTGTTTAATATAAAAAATGTCTTACAACAAAATCAAAATTAAGTTAAATGCTAAAAAAAAAAATGGAATATTTCCTTTAACTATAGTTTCTGCCTACCCCAAAATGCATCTAATTTCAAATTCTGCCATTTGAAAAAGAAAGCTTTCCATAATTACTTCTTTACCTTTAAGTCTGAGTAACTATGTCAGATATTATATTTACTATCTTGTTTAAATTAGAGCAATTTACGTGTTTGAGATTTGTCTCACACAATTGTGATGATGCAGACTAAATTGGTTTGGGATGAGCATGGTTCCTTGAGAGGCATTTAATCAAGGTTGGTCCATGTTAAAATTCTCCCTGATAAAAAAAAAAGATAAAATGATTAGTCCATTCAACAAACAAGTAATCATTAGAGACCTATTATGTGCCAAACACAGGAAATACAAATGGCAAACAAAACAATCACAATCCCTGACATAACTTAAACATGGAGTGTGCAACATACTGCAAGAGAATTGCAGTGCTTTCAGAGCACATAGACTAGTCATACAAATTCTAAACCTCCCATTAGTTTCAATACCTTGAAGTGCTTGGTATCTTGGTGAACTCAAAAACACAGCTTATTAAGCATGCAGTACAGTGCTCACCATCCCATTACCCTTCAGTGTTTAAGGATGGAAAGAAAGCGAAGACCACATACACATAACACTATCCCTGCACAAGCAGTACAATAATCACTCCTCTGTATAAGGTCCTATACAGAAATACCAGAATATTCAGATTTATTTGTCACCTTTTTAGCAAGCAGGACATGTTTCCAATACAGAATACCTTAATTATGAACTTTTATTGTTGGGGAATAGTATTTGAGCGCGGGGGGGGGGGGGG
>PVKE010034832.1:0-17188 GCA_004027555.1 Craseonycteris thonglongyai
TTTCATTGATGCATTAACATAGGAGATTAAGTTGCTTAGGATTCTTATAATGAAAAATTTCAAACCTACATAAAAGTAGAAAGATAGTACCATGAGCCCCATACAAGCATCACCCAGATTTAACATCTATCATCAAGAGAACTTATTTTAAAATTCACCTAGGTCATCATATTCTTTCTTTGAATCATCAGTGAAATCCTTCATAAATTCCTCAGGGACAGCAATGCTGTTCTGCTGAGAATTACCACTCGCTGCAAGCTGAGGTAAGTAGTAACTACTTTCACCGCCATCACCATGCTTACTGCAACCTGCAGATGCTGGTGTATTGAGGTTGGTAGGGACTTGACTGTTGAGAGCAGTGTCCCCCTGAAACACAAAATTGAGTCTATAAACAAAATCCCATAGTGAGGAAGTATGGACATGCTCCATTATTAACCAAGGCCCCTGAGGTTGGTGGGGAAGCAACTGTTTATAATAAGGTGAGCTAAAGCCTAGAGATATTGTACGCCACTATCAAAAAAGTATAGTTGTGGATTCTTCCTCAAGCTGCCGTGACTGCTGCTTTTTGGGGGACTTGGTAGCTCCATCTAATGAACTGCATGATAACTGCTGGCAGAAAATAACTGCTTAATAAACATTTACCGGTAATGTATAAATTGAGTTTCTTGAGGATGACAACTTTTTTTTTTTTAATACTTTTCTGTTTTCTCTTTCCCCAGTGCCTTTCAAATCTGGCTGCACATTTAACATTTGAATTACCCTAGGAAGCTTTTGTTTTAAAAACAAAAGGTCTGCTTGGGCCTCACACTCAACAAATTCAACCAGAACCTCTGGTGGACAAAGTGAGGGAGCTCAGGCATTACTAACATTTTTAGTAAGTGTCTCACGTGATTCTAATATGTACCCAGGGTTGACAACCACAGCTCTCGCTCAGGGCTTCTCACACTTCAATGTGCACACACAAATTGCGTGTGGATTTTGCTAAAATGCAAATGCTGGCTCAGTGAGCCTGGTGTGGAACTCAAGACTGCATTTCTCACAAGTTTTCCAGTGCTGCTGCTGGTCCACAGACCCTCTTTGAGTGGTGGTCCTACACTACTCTAAGTCAAGTACACAGCAGGCACTTGGCAGCTGCTGCTTCTTTTCCAATGCCTAAGAAAATATGCAAATTACCATTTTCCAGGCAGTATCTTAATTTTATATTCAAATGTTTAGGGTGCAATTTTTGTAGGATATAAAAGGAATGTGAAAAATAAGCAGATTTGGTTTCAGACAGATGGTGCTTGAGCTATCACTAAAATCAAAGCCGTTCACCAGGAAAACAGAAGATCAGCTACAAATATTCTTGGCAAACAGATTCCGTAAACTTATTCTAGAGACACAGGAGTGACTAGACATGGTGAAAATAAGATGGGTTTTTTAGACATGTGGGTGGAAATTAAGAATTGTCATTAAGTTCACCAGGAGAAGGCAATAGATAGGACATTCTTCTCTACTGCCCAATTCATGTTTAAACAAATCTCTAATAAACTTTGAAGACAGAATGGATGAAAGAAAAGCCAGTTTACCATGTAGCCATACAGAATATAAAATATCTGTGATTGCTTAACCTCACAACATGCATTATTTTCCCCAGATTCTGCCATCATTGAAAGTGAACAAGTGTTGAAGTACCTCCCTTTTCCCCCGTGCCACCCTTACTTAGCACTAGAACAGCTAAGAAACACCATTCTGCTCTTTTCTGTGTTACTCAGTGAGATACTGAGAAAAAATTGCCAAATATCTTTGTAGTCGAAACTTTTTTTTCTAGGCTAGCCCTTGGCTTCAAACATATTAATTTATAACACTATATTTGATTTATTTTATCTTTAAGATATTTTTATGGAGCATAAACACCAAATAGTGAAGTAAATAGGCAGTATGCTTTTGAGAGAACATGCCCTGCCCTTAAACTAAATAAATAAGATTTTAAGCACATGCCTGAAGATCCTCTGCCATGCTTTCAGTCTGGAGTTGTATACAGTATGCACTTATACAGAAGTGACCATATTTAGAAGAAAAATAACTTACTGGTGTTATATTGGTGCCATGACATGAATAGTGGATCAGAGAATTGATATCAGCCATACAGACACTCCAGTCTTTTCCACATTCATGCAATTTGTGGTTGGGAAAAGCTGTTTCCAGAAATTCTGCAAAAGGTAGAAAGCATTCATAAAAATTAGGGGGGGGGTTAACAAAGAAACTGATTTAAAAATTCTATTTAAAATTCTAAAAATTTTTATTTTTATGTTTTTTTAATTATTTTTTTCAGTTGACATTCAATATTATTTTATATTAGCTTCAGGTGTATATCACAGTGGTTAGACATTTATATAATTTATGAAGTGATCCCCCTGATTAGCTTAGTACCTACTTGATGCAACATCATTGACTATATTCTATATGCTGTACTCTACATCTCCCTGACATTTTTGTCCCTTTTTTTTCTAACTCTTTCTGAGAGTTTAGAAATTCCACCCAAAGAGGATGACCTTCTGAATATCACTTTTTTCCACTGTGTGATTTCCTAAAACACCTAGGAAACTTGTAAAGGGGTTTTGATGTTTTTATTAATATTAATTTTAAAAGTATGTAACCAAAAGTCAACTATTTCAGGGTGCTAGTGACATTTAATAAGCCAATGGATAAATTAGAACTAATTTTTTTTGAAAACTATAAATAGAAAACATTATTACAACATAGTCTATTTATTTGTGCACATTACATGTTTATCTTCTCCATAAGCTATTCCCTCTGCCTAGAATATCCTCCCTATTTTCTTTACCTAGCTAAGGAATCCTTCAAATCCAGCTCAAATGTCTTGTCCTCAGTAAGCCTTTCCTAATGCCCTCAATGTAGTTCTCTGCCCTGTGAGCGTCCACATTACTACATTGGATGGGAATTGACTTGTTTCCTTCAATGTGCCCCTTTCCAGACGGTGAACTTCTTGTGGGCAGAAATAGTTATTTCTTTGTATCCTCAGTGCCTATGAGTTTTAGGATAGGGTGACCAGACATCCCGCTTTTGGCAGGACAGTCCCGATTTTTAACAATTTGTCCCGCATCCCGCGGTGTTTTAAAAAAGTCCCGATTTTTGGAAAGAATGCACGACAAGCTAGGGAACGGCGGGAGATAGACCAAATTTTTAATCAAGAATCCCCTTCCCCCCGGTCAATGGTGTCCCACTTTACCAATGTTAAAATCTGGTCACCTAATCTAGGACCTCCATACACATTTCTGGAAGGCAGGAGGGCGGAAGGCTAAAGTGGATTAATTATGAGATTCTACTTCTGTGTTGCCAGTTACTAGTGTTGAAATGTGTTTTATTCTCCCACATTTATATTTTTCTTTCTTTTTTTTTTACTATCAATTTCAGCATGGAAGAATTGACTTATTACTAACCACAATTTAATATACTATTAAATTATAAAATCTGGGTCAGGCAGGTGAAAAAAATGAACAGTCCTAAGACTTACCAAGACTTAATCATTATTTCTTCAACTGCCAATAACAGCCATCAAATGATCAAATGATAAAACAAAATTCTATAATTACTTTACATACGTACCTCTTATTGCATCTATTTTGTTTGAATCTAGCAGTGGGCAGCTACTTGTTGAGCTGTGAAGCGGGACTTCCTTGGGGTATAAAATCTGAAACAAGTAGTTGGCTGCTTCCTTAGGTCCAGCCTTGCTCTTTGCAGCCATCAAATGGAAATTAGAAATAATGACATTTCTTTTTGGATCACCAAGAAATCCTTTAAAAATACAGGGAAAAGGTAAAATCCTTGTTTTTTCATGCATGGCTACCATGTAAATGCCCAGGAAAATTAACCTAATTGATTTCTAACTCACAAATTTCTACTTGGATGAATTCTTTTCTTAGAGTTATCTCCTCTTGTCCTTAAATTAGTTTCTTTGAGGCCATCTGCATAATTGCTAGCATTTTTCACTTTTTCTAGTCTTGAATTTGCTGTACTTGACTTAATCTGTTCATTGTCTTGAGTAAATTTAATTCTTAGGTTACAGGTGCAAAGTGAACATGTTGCTCTGAGATCCCATTACTCCCTTTGACAATCTAAAAGTACATTCACTATTATTGAATGACATATGTTCCCTGAAGACATTTTTAAAAGTATGGGAGAGTATAATTGAGAAAAATTTAAAATAGCTAGTTTATTGAGTATCTATTATAAATCAGGCACTGTGCTCAACATCTGTAAGCTCAGTTTCAACATCCTAACAACTTAATCCTACTTAGCAGATGAGGAAAATGAGTCCCAAAAAGGTAAGTTATTTGAACAAGATTTGACTGTTGGATATAGAGCCTATTTCAAAATCTGAATCTGTCTGTTTATAAATCAGGTACTCTGAGCCATTAATCTTCTGCTAATGTCTCCTATTCTTTTTTCTATTTTGTTTTTTAAGCACAAAATTGAGATCATACTTTATATATAACTTGAATACTGCTTTTTCAGTTAACATTATACTTTGAGCATTTCTCCATTATTTAAAGATTTATTTTATTGATTTTTGACAGAGAGAAACAGAGACAGAGAGAGACAGAGAGAAGGGGGAGGGCCCAGAGCAGTCTCCGTAGTTGACAGCATTAGTTTTCCATATAGTTTCACTCCACAGGCGGGCACGGGGCTGTGCAGGGCAGGAACAGGCCGGGAACCTCCCACCTAGGTCCCAGCAAGAACTGAACTGGGGGCACACCCCAGTTCAGCATGTGGGTCTACATGGGCCAGGGCCAGGATTCTATCCTAGGTCCCGGGGCTTCAAAGCAAGCACTTACGGTAACCCACTGAGCCATCCCAGCTTTCCCATTTTCTTTTTTTTAAATAGTGATACTTGTCATATGTGTCTCATTTCACACTCACCAGAATCAGAATCAATACAGGCAGATGATGAGAAAAAATTTTGGTTGTTGTTATTTTCCATTATAAGAAAGTAAGTTATTCCACAGCTGTTTTCAATGTTGTCTCCTGCATTTGTCAATACTTCTAAAGGTACAAGTACTGAATAATAGAAAGACAAGAAGAAAACTATTATATGCTTAAAAACTAAACAGCATACTTCTATACATGTATCAAAAAGAAAGTTTTCAAGGAAATGATAAAATACATAAAACTTAATGAAAATACAACACATCAAAATATATGGGATGCAACTAAAGCAATACTGAAAGTGAAACTTAAAGCATTAAATGCTTACATTAGAAAAGAGGTCTCAAATCTATAAGTTTCTATACCAAAAACTAAGAAAAGAGAAAAATAAGCCCAAAATAACAAAAAAGAATGAACGCAAACATAAAAAGCAGAAATCAATGAAACTAAAAATATGAAAATAATAGAAAATCAATAAATCAAAAACGGATACCTCAAAAATATCAATAAAGCAAATAAACCACTAGAAAGACTTTTAAAAATAAAAAGAGATGATGCAAATCGTGAGCAGGGACATCACTACAGACCCAGCAGCCATTAAAAGGATAATAGGGAATGCCACAAACTACTTTACACTCATAAATTTGATACCTTAGAAGAAATGAATCAATTCCTCCAAAATTAAAAATACCAAAACTCAACCAAGATCACATGGATAATCTAAATAGTCCAATAACAATAAAAAACATGAGTTTATAGTTAAAAATTTCCCCAAAAAGAAGAATCTACAAGCCAATATGATTTTACTGGAGATTTTTACCAAACATTTAAATAACTAACACTAATTTTTCATATACTCTTCCATGAAACAGAAGAAAAGGAAACCTTTATTTATTTTATGAGCCTAGTTTGCCCTGATACCAAAGCCAGACAGAGACAGGAAAAGAAAAATACAGAACCAATGGCTTTCATGAACTTGGACACAAAAATTCTTAATCAAATATTTGGAAAACAAATCAATAATGTATCAATTATAATATTAATTATTATACCAATTCATGATATATAAAAAAAAACTCTCAGCAAGTTAGGAACAGAGGGAAACTACCTCCAGTTAATAGATTATCTATGAAAAACCTACAGTTGACGTCATACTAAATCATGAAAGAATTAATGCTTTCGCCCTAAGATCAGAAACAAAGCAAGGATCTACATTCTCACCACTCTTATTTAATGTACCACTAGAATTTCTAGCCACTGCAGTAATGCAAGAAAAGGAAATAAAAGATAAAGAGATTGGACAGAAAGAAATCAAATGGTCCCTATTTGCTGATGCATAATACAAGAAAGATGGCTATGTAGAGTATCTTAAGGAAGTATCAAAACAAGGCTCAAAACTGAGTTCAGTAAGGTCACAGAATACAAGATCAACACTCAAAAGTTCAAGCTCATTTCTGTACATTAACAATGAACATGTATGAACCAAAATTTAAACTATAATACCATTTACATCTCCAAAGAAAACAAAATACTTAGGTAGAAACTTTTTTTTTTAATGTATAGGATCTGTATCCTAAAAATTACAATAAGAAATTAAAAAGAAAACCTTAATAAATACATACAGACATGCAATGCTCAAAAGTGAGATTTGACATATGAAAGATATCAATTCTTCTCAAGTTGATCTGTAGGTTTAATGTAATTTCCTATGAAAATCCCAGCAAGTTTTTTGGAAACATAAACAAAGTTATTCTAAAATTAGGATAGAAAGTCACAAGACCTAGAATAACTAAAACAATTCTGAAAAAGAATAAAGTAGGAGGAATCATTCTACCTGATGGTAAGGCTTACTATAAAACAACAGTAGGGGAAGCTGGGATGGCTCAGTGGGTTAAGCACTGAGCCCCAGAGCCAGAGGATCAATTCCTGGACCTGACCCAGACAGACCCATATGCTGGAGGCTCCCAGCCCAGTTCCTGCCCTGCGCAGCCCTGTGCCCACCTGTGGAGTGAAACTATATGGAAAACTAATGCTGTCAACTATGGAGACTGTTCTGGGACCTCCACCTTCTCTCTGTCTCTCTCTCTCTCTGTGAAAAAACAATAAAAATAAATCTTAAAAAAAAAACACCAAAAAACAAAAACGTAATCACAACATTGTGGTATGGCAGAGGAATAGAAACATAGATCAGTGGAATGCAATAGAGATCCCAGAAACAGACCTACACAAATATGCCTAATTAATTTTTGATTAAGGTACAAAAGCAATTCAATGGAGGGAAAAAAGTCCTTCAAATGATGGTACTGTAGTAATTGGATATCCATAGGCAAAAAATAAATAAATAAATAACATCCCTCAACCTATCTCACTCCTTATATGAAATTAGCTCAAAATGGACCACAAACATATATGTGAAATGTAAAATATAAAACCTTTAGAAAAAAAAGGAAAAGTTGGGATCAAGTACTGAGCAAAGAGTTCATAGACTTGACAACAAAAGTGCTATCTACAAAAGGAAAAGTTGATAAATTAAACCTCATGGAAATTAAAAACTTCCTCTCTGAAAAAAAAAATACATTGTAGAGGGTGAAAAGGTAAGCTGTAGACAAGAAGAAAATATTTACAAACCACATATCCACCAAAAGACTATTATCTACAAATATCTAAGCAACTCTCAAAACTCAGCAGTAGAAACATAAACATTACTATAAGAAGACAGAAAAGACATTTCAGAGAAAAGAACATACAGATGGCAAATTAGCACATGGAAAGATATTGTACATCATTCTCCAGAGGCAAATGTATATTAAACCCACCAACAAAGTATTACTATACACCTATCAGAATAGCTAAAATTAAAAAAATAGTGAAAACACCAAATGCTGATAAGGATGTAGAGAAACTGAATCATTTATACACTGCTGGTGGGAATATAAAATGGTAGTCATTCTGGAAATAGTTTTCCAGTTTCCTATAACACTAAACATGCAATTACCATACCAGCCAGCAATTGCACTCTTGGGCATTTATCATAGAGAAATGAAAACTTATGTTCACATAAAAACCTGTACATGAGTGTTTGTAGCAGCTTTATTCCTAATAGCCAAAAAGTGGAAAACCCAGATATACTTCAATGGGCGAACAGATAAACAAATTATGATACACTCATACCATGGAATAGTACTCTGAAATAAAAAGGAGAAACTACTGATACATACAGCAAGTTGGCTGAACCTCCAAGGAATTATGCTGAGTGGAAAAAAAAAAGGCAATCCTAAAAGTTTAAATACTGTATTTTAGTCCATTAATATAACATTCTTGCAATAACAAGAGGGAGAACACATTAGTACAAGGATGGGTTAGGAATGAAGCCAGGGAAGAAATGACATGAAGGAGGTGGGTATGGTTATAAAGAGGCAACAAGAGGGTTCCTGGAGGTGATGGACCAGTTCTGTACCATGACTGTAGTGGTGAGTATCCAAACTTAAAGTGCAGAGAACTAAATACACACACAAACAAATACAGATAAAGCTGGGGATATCTGAATAGATAAGTAGATTGTATCAGTGTCAAAATCTGGTTGTGATATTTTACTATATTTTTACAAAATACTATTGGGAGAAACTGAACAAAGGGTATGCAAAATCTCTCTGTACTATTTCTTGGACCTATGACTGAAATATCTCAAAGTGAAAAGTTCAATTTGGGGGGAAGCCGGGATGACTCAGTGAGATGAGAGCTTGTCTTACAGCCCCAGGGTCCATGGACCAAGTCCTCGCCCTGGCCTGTGGTGACCCATATGCTGAACTGGGGTGTACCCCCAGTTCAGTTCTGACTGGGATGAGCCTTCTATGTGGGAGGCCCCCGGCTTCCCATGTGGGAGAACCCTGCCTCGCAGGGGTATGCCTCCCATGCAGGGGTCCCCCGGCTTGTTTCCTGCCTTGCGAGGCCTCGCACCCACCTGTGGAGTGAAACTATGTAGAAAACTGATGATGTACAACTATGGAGACTGCTCTAAGCTCTCCCCATTCTCTCTGTCTCTCTCTGTCAAAACAATAAAAATAAATCTTTAAAAGTTTAATTTTGAAAAAGTTATCACTAAGAATTAATACTAAAAATATCTACTGTAATTGAAAATAATTTTAAAGGGGAAAAAAGGTTAAGGAGAATAAGAGATTCAAATTTCCAGATATAAAACAAGTAAATCACAGGGATGTAACATATAGTATAGGGAATATAGTCAATATTGTGATGGGTGCTGTATGGTGTCAGATGGTTGCTGGACTTTTGGTAATCACTTCTTTAGGTATATAAATGTTAAACAACTCTGGTGTACACTTGAAACTAATATAATATTGTATGTTAGTAATATAAAAAGAAATATTGATGAATCTTATAATATGTGTCATTTTGAACTCACCAAATTTAGTAGTGAGGTCAAAAGATCCTGAATTAGCATTTGTATCACTGCCATTTTCCACTGAAGTTGGGCAAACCACTGTCTCAGACCTCATTTGATTGCTTAAGACTGTTAGAAGAACATAAGTAAAACATTTTCAAGTGCTGAAAGATAAGAAATCTTTTTTTTTAAGATTTATTTTTATTGTTTTTTGACAGAGAGAGAGACAGACAGAGAGAGACAGAGAGAAGGGGGAGGACCCAGAGCAGTCTCCATAGTTGACAGCGTTAGTTTTTCATATGGTTTCACTGCACAGGTGGGCACGGGGCTGCACAGGGCAGGAACTGGGCCCAGAGCGTCACACATAGGCCCTGGCAAGAACTGAACTGGGGGCACACCCCAGTTCAGCATATGGGCCCACCTGTGCTGGGGCCAGGGATTCAATCCTCATGCTCCAGGGCTGCAAAGTGAGCACTTAGCCCACTGAACCATCCCAGCTTCCCCAAGACAAGAAATTTTAATGGTGATTTTTATATCAGGTAAAACTATCCCTCAGGAATGAAGGAGAAATAAAAGCATCCCCAGACAAAGGAAAACTTAAAAAATGCCACTGGTTGACTTAACCTTAAAAAGTGGCTAAAGGAAAATCTTCAAATCAAAATGTTATGATGAAGGAAGAAATCTTGGAACATGAAGAAGGAAGAAAGAATAATGAAAAGAACAGAAATATGTATGCAGAGAGACTACATTACTCAAACGTTGCTGGTGGGAATATAACATGGTACAGTTACACTGGAAAACAGTTTGCCAATATTTTGCAAAATTCTACTTTCCATTACCATAGGACCCAATAACTGTGCTCTTGGGCATTATCTTAGAGAAATGAAAAACTGATATTCACACAGAAATCTGTACACAGGTGTTCATAGCAACTTTACTCCTAATAGCCCAAACCTGGAAATAATCCAGACATCATTCAATCAGTGCAGACATAATCAACCCTTGGTATACCCATACCATGTAATAGTACTCAGCAATAAAGAAGAAAGAACTACTGATATGCACAGCCACTTAGATGAATCTCCAAGAATTTACACTAAATGAAAAAGGCAATCCCAAAAGGTTACATATTATATGTGTGCCTATTAATATAAAACTCTTGAAATGACAAAATTATAACGAAGGAAAACAGATTAGTGATTGCCAAGGGCAAGGACAGGGCAGGGTAGGGGTTAAGAGGAGAAAGGTGGGTGTGGTTTTAAAGGATCTCACTTATAAATCAGTGTTTAGTTTTCCTTTGTCTATAAATATCTTTATTTTTGCTTTATTACTGAAGGATAGTTTCATCTGATACAGAATACAAGGTTGAGAGTCTTTTTTTATTTCTTATTGTTAAATTTATCACATCCATAAGTGAGATCCTTGTGGTGATGGACATCTTCTGAATCTTGACTATGATGGAGAGCATGGAAACTTATTCATGTCATGAAAATATATAAAACTGAATATACACAGACACAAACATAAACTCACATAGGAATACAAATGAAACTGAGTACCTCTCAATAAAAAAGCTGAGGATTGCATCAATGTCTATGTCCTGGTTGTGATATTGTACTATAGTTTTGCAAGATGTTATCACTGGTGGAGAACTGGGTAAAGTGTACACAAGACCTCTCTGTATTATTTCTTACATGTGCAGCTAAATTTTTCTTAAAATAAAACTTTTAATTTTTAGTTAATTTTAATCAATTTTTAATTAGGAAAAGCTACCACTAGCTCAAATTAAGGATTAATGAATCTAGATTAAACAGTGCTACTTTTAATAAGTATCATTTCAAACTCACCATAGTTGGGAGGTAGAATATGCATCATCTGAGTGCTGTTTTCCAAGTTGATTTCTTCTCTGTTTCCTGTAAGGATAACATTTTTCAATGTAAGAAAAGACCCATTCTGGGTGGTGACCACATAATGCAATGCACAGATGATGTGGTGTGAAGTTGTACACCTGGAAACTATGTTGCCAACCAACGTCACCCTGATAAATTTAACAATAAGAAATAAAAAAAGACTCTCAACCTTGTATTCTGTATCAGATGAAACTATCCTTCAGTAATAAAGCAAAAATAAAGATATTTATAGACAAAGGAAAACTAAACACTGATTTATGCTTTAAAAATGACTAAAGGAAAACCTTCAAACAAATAGAATATAACAGAATTCTGGAGCATCATGAAGGATAAAGAACAATGGAAAAGCAAAAATATGGATGCAGAAAAACCGGATTACTCATATATTGCTGTAAAGAATGGAAAATGGTACAGCCACACATTACAGGTCAATCTCAAGAAACAAAAAAAATCCCCAAATAAACAACATAAAATTACATCTCAGAGAACTAGAAAAAGAAGAACAAATGAAACCCAAAGTCAGCATAAGGAAGGAAATAAAAATTAGACCAGAACTAAATAAAATAGGGGAAAAAATGGAAAAAATAATGCAACAAGAGGCCGGTTCTTTGAAAAGATTAACAAAATTGACAAACCCTTGGCTTGGTTCACTAAAGAGAAAAGACACAAACAAACAACATCAAAAATAAAAGAGAAGTTACAACAGATACCACAGAAACACAAAGGATCATATGTGAATACTATGAAAGACTATATGCCACCAAATTTAATAACCTAGTAGAAATGGACAACTTCTTAGAAATACATAGCCTTCCTAGACTGAATCATGAAGAACTGGAAAATCTAAATAGATCGAGGAACAGTAAGGAAGTTGAAACAACCACCCAAAACTTCCCCAAAAGCAGAAGTCTAGGACCAGATGGCTTCACTAGTGAATTCTACCAAACAGTCAAAGATGATTTAATACCTATCCCCTCAAACTCTTACAAAAAACTGAAGAAGAGACAAAACTTCCTAAGTCATTTTATAAGACCAACATTACCCTGATGCAAAAACCTGGTGAGGATAACACAGAGAAAACTACAAACCGATATCTGTGATAAATACAGACACAAAAATCCTTTCAAAATACTAGCACACCATGGGGAAGCGGGGATGGCTCAGTGGGTTAAGCGCTCACTTTGTAGCGCCGGGGACCGGGGATCAAATCCCGGCCCCAGCCCATGCGGACCCATATGCTGAACTGGGAGCTCCCCCAGTTCAGTTCTCTCTCTGTCTCTGTCTCTGTATCTCTGTCAAAAATAAATAAATAAATAATACTAGCATGCCGAATACAACAGTACACTAAAAATATTATATACCATGAGGAGGGGGTTCATTCCAGGAGAACAAAGATGGGTCAACATATGCAAAGCAATTAATGTGACATATCAAATAAAAAAAATAAAAGATAAAATCATATTATATTAATAGATATAGAAGAAGCATTTGACAAGATACAACATCCATTTATGATTAAAACAATAAAATGGGTATAGAAGGAAAATATCTCAATATAATAAAAGTCACATATAACAAATGCTCAGCTAATAGTATACTTAATAGTATGAAAAACTGAAAGCTTTTCATCTAAAATTGGAAACAAAACAGTGATGCCTCCTGTCACCACTATCATTCAACATAGTACTGGAAGTCCTAACCAGAGCAATCAGGCAAAAGAAAGAAATAAAAGGCATCCAAGTTGGGAATGAAGATGTTAAGTTGTCACTTTTTGCAGATGATATGATTTTTTATATAGAAAAATTCTAAAAACTCCACCAAAAAACTATTAGAAACAATAAATGAATACAGTAAAGTTGCAAACTACAAATCAATGTACAAAAATCCATTACAGCCCTATATACTAACAATGAAATTTCAGAAAAATAAATGAAAAAAAATTCCTTTTGCAATTGCTAAAGAATACAATACTTAGGAATACACTTAACAAAGGATATGAAGGATCTATACAATGAAAACTATAAGACATTATTAAAACAAATTAAAGAAGACACACAGAAATGGAAAGATATTCTGTGTTCACGTATTGGAAGGATGAACATAGTAAAAATGGCCATATTGCCCAAAGCAATATATAGATCTAATGTAATCCTCATCAAAACCCCACACATTGTTTCAAGAAACAAAAAGGGGGAAGCCAGGATGGCTCAGTGGGTTAGGCACTCACTTTGCAGCCTTGGGGACTGAGGATCAAATCCCGGCCCCGGCCTATGTGGACCTATGTGCTGAACTGGGGAGAGCCCCCAGATGGGTTCTCACCGGGGTGAGACCCCGGCCCAGTTCCTGCCCTGTGCAGCCCCGCCCACCTGTGGAATGAAACTATGTGGAAAAGCCAATGATGTGCAACTATGGAGACTGTTCTGGGCCCTCCCCCTTCTCTCTGACTCTGTATCTCTCTCTCTCTCTCTCTCTGTCAAAAACAATAAATAAATCTTAAAAAAAAAAAAAGTGGCAGAGGACCTGAACAGACACTTCTCCTAAGAAGACATACAAACAGCCAACAGATAAATGAAAAAAATGCTCAACTTCACTAGCTATTAGGGAAACACAAATCGAAATCACAATGAGATACCACCTCACACATGTTAAAATGGCTACAATCAACCAGACCAGGAATAACAAGTGCTGGAGAGGCTGTGGAGAAAATGGAACCCTCATACACTGCTGGTGGGAATGTAAACTGGTCCAGTCACTATGGAAAACAACATGAAGTTTCCTCAAAAAAATTAAGAATAGAGTTACCATGTGACCCAGCAATCCCTTTTCTGGGTATCTACCCCCCCACACACACACACAAAATGATATATGTATCCCGATGTCCACTGCAGCATTATTCAAGGTGGCCACGACATGGAAATAACCAAAGTATCCTTTGATAGATGACTGGATAAGGAAGATGTAGTAAATATACACATTGAGATATGACTCGGCCACAAGATGAAATACTGCAATTTGTCACAATATGGCTGGATCTTGAGATTGTGCTAAGTAAAATAAGTCAAACAGAAAAAGTCAAGAATCATATAACTTCACTCATATGTGGGATATAAAACTGAGACAATGAAGGAACAAGACAAAGAGACAAAAATTTATAAACACAGACAACAGTTTAGTGGTTAGCAGAGGGTAAGGGGTAAGGCAGGGTAGTAGAAGGGAAAGGGACTGTCAAAAATATGGTGCTGGAAGGAGAATTGACTCTGAGTAGTGAAAACACAATGCAGTATATAAATGATATATTATAGAAATGTATACTTGAAACCTGTATAATTTTACTAATCTATGCCATCCCAGTGAGTGTAGTAAATAAATAATAAAAATAAAAAAACTAGGGGAAGCCAGGATGGCTCAGTGGGTTAAGCACTCACTTTGCAGTGCCGAGGACCGAGGATCGAATCCCAGCCCTGGCCCGTGCGGACCCATATGCTGAACTGCAGAGTGCCCCCAGTTCAGTTCTCTCTCTGTCTCTGTATCTGTATCTCTCTCTCTCTCTGTCAAAAATTTAATAAATAAAAAAAATAAAAATTAAAAATGCTTAAAATAAAACCAACTAAGAATGTGATTACCAAAGACCAAAAATTGTACCCCAAGAGGGCATTTATCCCAAAGAAATGAAAACTTGGGTGAAGGAGTGAAATGAATGAAATGAAACAAGATTTAAAAGTATTAACAACTCCTGAGGATCCAAGATGGCGGCATGAGAGGAGCACGCCGATAACTGCCTGGGAAGGGCCTTGTGAACAGAGGGGAATCCACAGGGGAAACCCTGAGAAGAAACCTCAACTAAGAGAACCACACAACGCGGAACAACACACAAAGGTTAGAGAAAAAAGGGGAGAGCGGGAGAGGGAAAGGGAAGCAGCGGTTCGGGGACAGAGACTCGGAGCGCGGCCCGGGGCTGGCGGAAACAAAGGGGGATTGGGGGACGACGGTCACAGTGGAGCTGGATCGGGGGCGGGCTGGAAGCCGAGACCTGGGGAGCGTGGAAGCCCCACAAGACTGGACAATTTCACATCCGAACTCAAGGGACAGCACGCAGTGCCCTAATCAGATCACAGAGCCTAAAGTGGAGCAGGGACTGTGGAGCAGGGCGGCGGCACTTCCCGGCGGGCGGGGTGAGAGCAGGGCACCAGCCCACAGCAGCTCGGCACCCCTGATTTACAGAGGAGATGGACTGTGAGGGAGCGCCTTCTGAGGACAGGGCTCTTGGAGTGAGGGCTGGGGCGGGAGTGGGCACAGCTGCCTTGGACGTGCATGGAGTGACTCCGGCGGTCTCAGCAGAGCCGGGAGCGGAGAGCGGCTGCCGCCCCAGCTACGGCCTGTGCGCGCAGGGCTTTCGGCGCCCCGCCCACCGGGCCACCGCGACACCGCTGCTTGCTTGCCAGCGCGCAATTGGGCTTTTGGGGCCCCACTCACCAGGCGGCTGCGGCACCGCTGCCAGCACACAAGTGCACACCCGGGCTTTCGGTGCCCTGCCCACAGGGCCTCCGCGGCACTGCTGCCTGCTCGCCAGCGTGCTACAGGGCTTTTGGCGCCCTGCCCACCAGGCCACCTCAGTGCCACTGCCTGCACGCAAGACGGGCTTTCGGTGCCCTGCCTGCCGGGCTCCTACAGCGCTGCTGCCAGCTCACGAGCGCGCAACTGGGCTTTTGGCGGCCCGCCCACCGGGCCTCTGGGGCATTGCAGCCCATGCGCACAACTGGGTTTCTGACCGGGTCACTGCGGTGTCATTGCCTGCGTGCAGGACTGCGCGGCCAACCGGGGCCTCTGTCAAGCCCCAGCCCATCCAAGTGCTGCCCTGTGGGTGTGGCTTACAGATACGATTGAAGGACTGGCAGCCAGATGGAGGAGAGAAAGACCAGAGCTCCTGTGCCCCGCCCGCACTGAACCACCAGCCCCCCTGCTGAAAGAGGAATCTGCTATTGTGTCTCAGGCCCGCCCTAGCTCCTACTCACATGCCCCCACCCCTGGCCACACCTTTACTACCCTGCTATCTAACAGCTAAGACAGAAACCTGAAGTGCCCCAGGACACAGAAGCTGTCTGCTTCCCCCAACCCTCTCCCAAAATCTCCTTCTCCCACAACGGAGCCCAAAAGAAAAAATAAAGAGAAGCCCACCTGATAGGCAAACCTTCAGAGGGAAAACAGACTCATGGGTAAAGCAAAAATAACCACATCAAACACAATGCACACCTCAGAATCCAAAGCCCCTCCAGAAGATCACGGGCAATCTTTAGTAAAGGACCTTGCACACTTGGAATCAAATCTAAGTGAAACAGAATTCAGGGCTGCGTTAATCAAGACACTCAGAGAGCTCACTCAATGCTGGCAAAGTACCCAGACACAGTTAAATGACCTAAACAAGAAATTTTCTGAGCAAAATGAGTACGTTACCAACGAAATTGAGAAGCTAGAGCAGAACCAAAAGGAACTCCTTGAAATGAAAGGCATCATGGCAGAGCTGAATAAAGAACTGACCGGGGGAAGCCGGGATGGCTCAGTGGGTTAGGTGCTCACTTTGCATCGCCGGGGACCGAGGATCAAATCCCGGCCCCGGCCCCAGCCCCAGCCTGTGCAGAACCATATGCTGAACTGGGAGCTCCCCCAGTTCAGTTCTCTCTCTGTCTCTGTCTCTGTATCTCTCTCTCTCTCTCTGTCAAAAATAAAAATAAATAAATAAAAATATATTAAAAAAAAAAAAAAGAACTGACCAGCATAGGAAACAGGGCTGACCAGCTAGAGGAAAGGATGAGTGAAATTGAAGATACAAACATGGAAATGTCACAGAGGGAAGAAGAAAGGGAAAGGAAAATCAAGAGAAATGAAAGAGCCCTACAAGAACTTTCTGACTCCATCAGAAAGAACAATATTAGAATAATAGGGGTACCAGAAG
>PVKE010034833.1:0-16877 GCA_004027555.1 Craseonycteris thonglongyai
CAGTCAATAGTTTAGTGGTTACCTGAGGGTAAAGGGGAAGGTGGGTGGAAGAGATGGGGGGCCTAGGGGGTGAGGGGTAGTGGGGAGGGGGCATCAAATAGATGGTGATGGAAAGAGAGCTGATTCTGGGTGGTGAGCACATAATGCAACACATAGACAATGTATTATAGAACTGTACACCTGAAAACTATGTAATTATTAACAACCAATGTCACCCCAAGAAATTTAACAATAAAGAAAAGGTATTTGCATAGAAAAGTGAAAAAACAAAAAAGAAATTCATGTTGTCAGTGGCTACATTATACAAACATAGGTCATCTGACAGCAATATTACATTATAAAACGGTGGAATAAAAGAAAAGATTTTTAAATGCGAAATTTATCATTCAACAAAAGAAACATTTTATATAGCAAAAGTCACTATTATGCCAGGCTAGTTAGATAAAGGTTGCTCTGGTAGAAATCAAAATTAGTTATGAAATGTTATGAGTCAGCACACATTGTGAAACTGTCACAGGATATACCTAAATTATTATGAATAGGAATAATAAAATATAATGCAATAATACTTATACATAGTAGAAATTATTCTTTCAACATGGCAAGTCAACAAATATTAGGTGTCTACATTGTGCAAAGCACTGCATATCACTTACTGTTTTGAATTTCAAGGTTTAAAAAGTTGCTTCCTATACATTATTCCCTTTTAAAATGTACTTAATAATTTGGCTGCTTTTCATTTTGCCAGGCCTTATCAATAATAAGATGCATTTTTGTTTGTTTGTTTTTACTCCAAGATATACAGGATATGATAAGAGTTGGAGAAATAATTAGCACCACAGGATTAGCTATTTGAAGACCTCGATTCTGGTCCTGGCTATGCCACTGATAAACTGAATGACCTTACGAGGGTCACAGCCTCTCTGAGCCTCTCTTTTCTCACTGGCAAATTATAATTAAACTTGTTCTGCCTACTTCACCGGATTGTTTAAATCAAGCAAAACGCCACATAACTGCCCTCAACATAATACAAAGTACTTTAGCACTCTTCTACCTAGCCGTGCCAAATGTTTTAAAGACTTATGGATGTATTTTCATAGTCTATTTGAAAAAATGCAAGAAATAAAACAAATGCCCAATCTTAGTTTTCACTGAAAGAAATGTCAAGATTCATACTTGCAATGTGCTTAATTTCAATGGAATCAAAGATGTAATATAACCTATCCAAAAACATTGACAGTAATCTTTTCTAAAATATTGTCTAAATGTGCAAAATCCTTTTCCAGCAGATGGCAGTGTGTACATTTTAGAGGGCAGAAGGGATACAGTTAACTTCACATATCAATATATACTTACATACCGTGGGTGTGTTCGCCTTTTCCTATATTTACACATAAACAAAATAAATTCCTTAAAATTAAATAAGAGTTTAAAAATATTCTAACATGAGGAAAACACTGAGTTCAAATGCTTTACTCATTTGACTCTCAAAGAAAAATATTGAAGACATCTTTATTTAGCTTGTTTTTCAGTGCCATCTGATTAAAATATATAAGAGGCATAAAGGAAAAACTCCCTGACTTGGCTATAAAGTAACCACAAATTTTAACAATTAATAAAGGATATACAGAAAGAACTAAAAGCATATCATACTGAATTAACCATTGAATCTGTCAAGATGAACTTAAATAATATTTGTTTAGAAATCATTCTTACAACTCTTAGTGACAAGGAAAGCAATTTTTTTCCTTAAGTAACAGCAACATCAACAAACAAAACAACAGCCTAATGTTACATAGTTTTCTAGGTTCCACACACTGTTCTAAATACTTTGAATTAATACAAGTAATCTTTGCAACAACACTAAAGATATTATAGCCACATTATATCTAAAGAAACTGAGCCTACTACCACCAAAAAAAGAAGAAATTGAGGCCCACAGGAGTTAAGCAACTTGCCCAAGTTCACACAATTAGTACAGAGCAAAGAATGAGCACCTAGTCAGGCTGACTCCCGAGTCATTGGTTTTCAGCATATTGCTACACTTGCACAGACCTGCAGACCACAGCACTGTCACCACATACAGAAGATCTGGTTTAACAATAACCAATAATGATATGCAAATTCTAAGTAAGAAACAAGTGTGGAAGCATATTGATTAAGAGAACTGAAAAACTTCATTTTGTTTTCATAAACCTCTCGTAAATTTTAAGGAAACGAGGAACTGGATTAAATTTTCTATAAATAAGAATTTCTTGATCATCAGTATAATAGTATTTGAAAAACATATCAGGAAAAAATAAAGAAGAGCTAGAACAGATCACAAGAAAAACTGAGTAAGAATAGAAAAGACAGGGCTGAAATTTATAACCAGTGTTTTGGGTTGTAAGAAAAGCAGTGGCTATATACAAAGCATTTCTATATTTGACACTACAATAATGAAATCAGAATATCCTTTTACCATGTGAGCCAACCTATTGGAGCATGGGTAAATTTTCTATGGGGTATTTAAGGTTGAGCCCCAAGTCTTTATTAAATTACCTGAAAGAAGGGGTAAACAGAACTTTAACTTAATTTTCAGATGACCTTAAATTGGAAGGGGTTGCCAGTGATGTGAGGAAAAAAAAAAAAGGTAAAATCAAATAAAGTATTCCTTTCCTTAAAGAAAATTCCTTCCAGGTTTGTTCCTGGACAGGACAATTTCTCCCAGGACATTTCCCTGGCAGGACAATATGACCTGCTTTGTCTGACTAGCTGATGAACAGCTTTGTCAGGCTTCAACAAAAAAAATATTCATTTTTCCTTCAGATGAGTAGCTTAGGTCTTCAGTGGCAGTATAGCTCCATGGTTGTTAAGAGGAATAAATGAGTTCATATATGTATAATGCTTAATATTCCCTGGCCTTTGCAAATGCAAAAATTGTTAGCCATCATTAGTATTATACTATTATTCACACAGAAACAAATAAATAATACAAGTATATAATTTTTTTAGAGAAAGACTTTTGGTTAACTGAAGGCAAACAAGTAATAAGAGAGACTAGGTGCTTTTGCTGAAAGAATAAATAAAAGAAATTAAGAATATATATATAACTCTGAAATGGATTGGGAAAATAAATACAACTCTATCTACAACTATCTCTTGTAGAGCTAAAAGTTCCAGACACATACATGGATTCTCAGCCTCACATTCTTTATTCCTTTACTTAGAGTAGGTAGCTATCTCCCAACCTGCCAACTCACTCTTCTTGCCTCACCCCCAATCTCAGACTAAGAACTACTTTATATGAATAGCACTAATACTGAACAGGTTCCAGGTACCCAATTGCCCTAGGGGTGGGGAACTGAACAGCAAATGAGTTAGAGTCTGTTCTTGTCATAAATATATTTGAATAGGCACAATGAGCATGGGAAAAGTAAATAAGTACAAAAAGACATGCAGGCAAGGTCATGTCAGAGCACAACAGAAAATAAATCTGAGTGACAAGACAGAGGGCAAGAGGTGGAGGCAGAAGGTACCTGAGCCTACGCAGTCAGAGCAGGGAGACCCATGGACAGCAGGAGATGGCCTGTGCCTCTTTGAAGGGGAGAGCAAGTGCACCATGCCAACCTATATTATCACGGAAGCTCAGAACCCTGCAAAGGGGACCTCCTTTACTGCCACTTCAGCAAGAGACTGAGACCCACAGAAGGCCTATAGTTTCTTCCCATATAGTTCGCACAGCCTAAGGTCAAGTAAATCTATGTAGCGCCCATGTCTGTTTTCTTCACAACCACCTTCCGGTCTTTTCCTTTTGGTCATAGTGCTAAGTCTCTGCTTTTCTTCTGAGGCTCTTTTCCACTTCCTTAAAGACATTTGCTCTCAAAACAAAAAAACAAACAAACCAAAAAAATCAACTCTATTTTCCTTATTCAATCTCTCCTTTTCTTGGTGTTCCTTTTCCTCTTTTTTTTTTTAAGATTTATTTTTATTATTTGAGAGAAGGTGAGAAAAATGGAGAAAGGAGGAGGACCCAGAGCAGTCTTCATAGTTGTACATCATTAGTTGTGACACAGTTTTATTCCACACAGGTGGATGAGGGGCCTCACAGGGCAGGAACCAAACTGGGGGTCTTCTGCATGGGAGGTGAGAACCTTCACCACTGAGCCATCGCAGTGGTTACCAGTTGTGCCGCAGTTCAGCATATGGGTTTGTACCAGCCATAAATCAAACCCGGGACTTCATGATTGAGAGGCAAGTGCTCAACCACTGAGCTATCCCAGCTTCCCCTCCCTCTTTTATTAATATTCTCAATTTTCCTTCATCATAAAAAAAAATGTTCTGCAATTATACACACACACATATATACATATATACATACACACACACATATGTATATATATATATACACACACAAATACTATATACATTTTTTTGGGCAATATTAGCCTATCTTTTTCTGCCTAGTCCATACATGTCAGTGTGTCTCAAAGTTCTGTTTTTGATCCGCTTTTCACATACTTTTCCTGTAATGTTTTATCCACTGGTGTTTCTCTAACCACTACTTGTAGGCTGATGAATTTCAAATGTTTATATGAGGGCTGTCCAGAGTATCCAGCCATGTAATATGAAAAAATAGAGACATTTATGACTAGATTTTTTTCCACACAACCCTCATATATCTGATTCATCTCTCTTGTGCTCCAAAGTGATCTGTTTAACTCTAGCAACAGACCTATTTATTTGGAAGTATACCTATATATCTCAAAGTATACTCACCTTCTCCCTAAAATATATTCTCTTCTGAATATTCTATCACTTGATGCAGACTAAATGATCCTCTATTTCTTCAACTTCCTTGGGTATTACAGTCACTCTATTACCAAGTCCTGTGGTAATCTCTTAAACCTATCTTTTCCTGTCCCTCTCCACATCCAACAATTTAGGATCCATCCAACTGCATAACCTGTTAAAACTTTTGTGAAAGTTTGCATTTGGGCCCATTTCAGTAGTTTTCCAGAAGGCTCGATTGTAAGAGTGAGATGGTTGTTTTTGGTAAGCATACATCTGTCCTTTTAAGTTAATTATGCTTTGCAGTCCTTCAAGCATCAAAGGAGCTCTGGGTGGATTAAGAATAGGCAATTTAGCTACAAGGCTTTACGAACTCTTTTGGCCTTTGGAACAGCAGAAGCATACCAAGATTGGGGAAAATAATTTTCTCAGTGAGCTAAAAAGCTTTCTTGTGTTTTAGGACCCTGGGAAAAGGAAAAGATGAAATAAACCTTAGAAGAATAAATTCAGTCTGATTAATCTCCCCATAAAAGAAGAAAAATGAGTGAATATCAGGAAAGAAATTTGGGGCTATAGAACCAAAGGGGAAAGAGGAAACAGATGCTTCAGTAAAACTCAAAAGGCCCTCTGAGGCAGCAACACTGTGGATGTCCTGTTATGCTAATGCGACCTGTGATGTGGGAATGCTCTTCTAGAATGAGGGCTCAAGATATTCGAGGGAAGGTTTGCATGTTTACAGAGGGGG
Source organism: Craseonycteris thonglongyai (assembly GCA_004027555.1). Lineage (NCBI taxonomy): Eukaryota > Metazoa > Chordata > Mammalia > Chiroptera > Craseonycteridae > Craseonycteris > Craseonycteris thonglongyai. The sequence continues at coordinate 5,516 of PVKE010034833.1, forward strand.
TGGCTGAATTGATTTGTGCTTACTCCAGTCTGTCTCTGTGACCTGGTATGTTCAGTCCACACTGGGAAAAGCAAGACAGTTTGCTGAGGCAGGGAGGGGTAGTGTAAACCACAAGGAGTCTGGAGCCAGAATGTGGCTTGTCCCCTAATTCTGGCACATAAATGTTATGTGTCTATGTTCATAGCACAGTGTCTAACAGTTTCTTCTTCTAAGTAATTCTAACGCATCCAGAAATCTCTTTCTAAAAAACTGACTGATCAAGTCACTCACGTATGAAATACTTCATGATACCTCATCAGCAAGGTGAAATTCAACCTCTTTAGGATGGCACATTTTTCTAAAGGTAGTGCCAGCTGCTCTATCCAGCCTCTGTGCCTGACACCTCTCCTAATTACCCTTCAATTTCACCTACAGACAAAACTCCAGTGGCTCCAAAGAGCTATCATTTTTAGTAGGTATCTTTTTACAATCTAGTCCCCATCTTCCATGTCCCACTTACTCTTTTTCTAGCAGGGAAATGCCCATTCATTGTCTGAAGTCCAACTCAAATAACATTTCTTCTATGAAGGCTTCATCTGCCTCTGGCATTATTTGCCAAATTATATTCCCTCCTTTTCAGTTAATGTTTACATAGTACATTGTGACTGAGTCATTTGAAGAAACTATCACATTTATTATTGTTATTTGATGATTTATTTCACCTTGTAGAAAGAAGCTAAATGTTATTAATTTTTGCCTCTCTAGAGTTTAACAGGACTTGGTCTATGAGAGGGTTTGTATGCTAAGTGAATAAATGACAAGAGAACCATGTGAATTCTATGTAAGAAATGGATTAAAGATAATGATCCAAAATCGAAAACTGCTGCATGATTTACTTAGCTTGCCTAAAAACATATACTCCCTAGATGAATCTGCCGTGCAGTCTCATTCAACATTTTTAGAAACATTAGTTAAAAAATCAAAAGCATGGGAAGCCGGGATGGCTCAGTGGGTTAAGCACTCACTTTGCAGCGCCGGGGACTGAGGATCGAGTCCTGGCCCCGGCCCTTGCGGACCCATGTGCTGAACTGGGGAGTTCCCCCAGTTCAGTTCTCTCTCTGTCTCTGTATCACTCAATCCCTCTCTCTCTCTGTGTCAAAAACAATAAAAAATAAATAAATAAACTGTTAAAAAAAATCAAAAGCAGTGCTGACATGTAATCATTGCTAAGTGACCAGGAACCACACATATTTGTTAACTCTTGAATACGTCCATTAGTGCTTAGCACCAGAGTACTTCTGTGGAGTACATATTTTCTTTTAAAAATATTCAGTAGGAAATCTGCCATGTCCAGATAACATGGCTATGCTGCCATTATTAAAAGTTCATTACATCAATAAGTGGCCAATTTCAATATAAAAATGATAATGAATTGTCTCAATTATTAATGATTACATAGAAATGTAAGACTGTTTTTCATACAAGGAATCATCATTTTAAATTAATTGTTCTCTTTCCATTGGTAAATCCTACACTGAAAATGTCACAGATCTTAGCAAGTGACAAGGATCCCTGCCATAGATAGCAAAGTGTGACAGAGAACATTTGGCACTTTGAAAGATGATAATCTACTCTCTGAACTACAAAATCTGCCTCATCACCCTGTTAGAATTTTAAACTGGATTGCTAGCTGATCTGATTCAATCAGGCAAATAAATGAATTCTCATTTCAATGACTTGAATAGTATTCTCACACGACACAGAAACAGGTAAAGGAGAGACATCAGAGTTTTATTTGGCAAGGGATACATGGAGGCAGTAAAACCTGGGGCAGAGAGATATGGACTCAAGTGTTGGCTGTGCCACCTATTAGCTATCTGACTGGGAAAGTTGCTGTACTTTTTTATAAACTGGGACTAAAAATGAACATATTTTAGGATTGGGAAGTATTATGTAATTCATGTAAAGTACTTAGCACAGTACCAGGCAAAGAGCAAAGGCTAAATGTTAGTTGGTAGTAGTATATGCCTCCATGCTTAACAACATTAAATCATTTTTTGAACCTAGACCTAGATCATTTCAAACACCTTCCAAGATTTCATCATGAGGGAAGCCGGGATGGCTCAGTGGGTTAAGCGCTCACTTTACAGCCCCAGGGACCAAGGATCAAATCCCAGCCCTGACCCATGCAGACCCATATGCTGAACTGGGGAGTGCCCCCAGTTTGGTTCTCACCGGGATGAGACCCCAGCCCAGTTCCTGTCCCACACCCACCTGTGGAATAAAATTATGTGGAAAAACCAATGATGTGCAACTATGGAGACTGCTCTAGGACCTCCCCCTTCTTTCTGTCTCTGTATCTCTCTGTATCTCTCTCTCTCTCTCTCTCTCTGTCAAAAACAATAAAAATAAATCTTTTAAAAAATGATTTCATATAGAACCTTCAATCAACATAATCTTTTTTTAATCATAAACTATTCTATCTACATAAATTGCACCATCATTCACCAGTAGTCAAACCAGAAAAGTGTAAATTACAGTGGATTCCTCCCTTTTCCTTAGCTGCCATCTGATCCACTGAAAAATTCTATTGATTCTACTACAAATACTCCCTCGTTATTGCAATAACCATTGTCCGATACACCATCTCTTCTGCAAAAACATCTACAATTAATTTTTAGTAGGTCTGCCTTCATTGTTTTGAAACCACTCCAATCTATTCTTTACAACACAGAAAGAGGCCTTCAATGGCTTTCCCTCAATTCACTTCAAACTGAATTCAAGTGCCTCCTGTGACCTTGACCATGGATAAGGTGCTGTTTGCCATGTTTGCCAATGTAAAGTTACTGCCCTTCCCTTTGTGATTAATAAATCTTTCGTGGGGAGATACTTAGAGACTATGCTTATACCCTGTTTCTTATTGTACCTTCATTCACTAATTTTGACACTTATTGATGATACTTGCCTGTAACAATTATTGCTTTACTGTTTGCCAGTTAGTATTTTTCTACCTCTATCATTCCTGCTACATTAACTAGAATTCTACTATAGAGAAGACTTGTCCCATGTTTAGTTACATAGTCAAGTATTTATTTTTATCAATATTAACTCACATGTGTTTGCTTTATTGCATGTATTATAATCCTTTACTCATTTAATTATTTTTGCTCATAGCATCTCAGATTTGGTTATTGGGAGCTACTTTAAGTTGCCTGTATGGCAGGATTCTTAACCTGGATGAGTGTCAAGTGGGCTCTGAATTTCTGAAATGGTATGGGCTATTTCAGACACTAAATTTTTCATGGTTTTCCTCAAATTCATAAAGAAATACCCATTCTAAAATGATTAAAAATCATTGTTTTTATCTCCTATACATACATTTTGACTCCTTAATATCATTTTGACTAATTAGTGTTTCCAGGTTTGCATTGGTAATTATGGAGCAGGTCAGAAAATTTAAAAAAGGACTAAATAAAGGTCAGCAGCATATTCTTAATCTGCAACCTCATTGCGTAATTATGTTCTAAATTAGTTCCCATTATAGTCTACTTTATTGAGCAGCCAATCCAAAGCATTAATGAGCACATACAAGGGCTGTCTGGAAAAAATTTAGCCATTGTCAATATAATGAAAACAGGTATGTGGCTGGATATCTTATAAACATCCCTCATATATTCTTTATTTCTTGTCATAAAATCTCTTTCAGATATATTTTTGAAAATTGTGTACTAATGACTAATAACATAAATGTTAAAGTGAAGTGGAGTTAAAATGAGATCAGAGACAAAATTAGTCTGGCCTTGAACTAAGTCCTTGAGAATAGGTAAATAACCTAGGTAACATTACCTTTCAATCCCTATATCTTAAAAAATATATATTCTTAAATTCTAAGGTGTGATTCTTTATTAGCACACATAAATGCTAACTTTTGCTAAATTACCTGTGGCAAAGAGAGCAAATGGTTGAAAAGACAAATATCAGGAAATAAAGAATTCTATTCTAATAAATTATACTAAACTAATTCCTTCAAAAAGAACTTCACTTATGAATCTTATTTGCATTCTAGGATATTAGACTTCAACACAGAAAATGTTACATGATGAAATGATCCTTTGAAATTCTGCTTTCTTTTATTTTTGATTATTATGTGACCTTCCACCTTTTAACATTATAAGTCAAGAATATCCTAAAACTCTTTAGGACAATAGTATCCAAGCTTTTGGCTTCCCTAGGCCACATTGAAAGATGAATTGTCTTGGGACACACATAAAATACACTAACACGAACAATAGCTGATGAGTTAAAATAAAATAAAAAAATAAAAAGGTCACAAAAAATCTCATAATGTTTTACAAATGTGTGTTGTACCTCCTCATTAAAGCCATCCTGGCTAATTATTACCTACAATTACTTATTCATTTCTTCTTTTTGACTATTACTTGTCTCTTCTCCCAAGCTCCAAATGGGCAGAAATTTTTCTATCGTGTTTATTGGACTACCCCCTTTGGCTACGAGCATATAGTCTTTGCCTACAGGAGGCATGGACCAATATTCGTACAATGAGATGTGCCACATAGCTGAGAACAACGCTCCTAGAAGGTCGGCCATGTTATAAAATAGTAAAATGAAACATTTCTTAATATAACAAGATATGATATAAGATCCCAACGAAGGCTTAACATGTGAGAGCTGTCTGAAAAGTATCTAGCCAAGTAATATTAAAAATAGAGGCATTTATGGCTGGATTTTTTTCTAGACAGTCCTCAAATATATCTTATTTGGAACAAAAAATATTTGTCAAGAATGAGCAATCTAAGAATGGAGCATAGTCATTTTGTTTTAGAATGCATTTGTATCTGTTCACTTCTCTTTTATAGATAAGGGTTGAAGACATTTTAAGATCTACAAAAAAAGAAGGAATTAAAGATAGAAGGAGATACATGGTAGGTAAATATTCATTCCTTCACTGATTCACAAAGGATCCAGGGGATGAGTAGAGGATGTTCCTCCTCTTAGGAATCATATCAAAATTATTAGGAGCCTGTTCAAATTTATTCGTTTGACCTTCAAACCCCAAGAGAAATGTGCTAACTTACTGAGTTGAGTTTCCTGTGTTCAAAACCCCTGATTTACATGGCAAATCACTTATAAAAATTTACCACATTCATATACAAAGCCGTAACTATCATTAGTGAATATAGCCCTGAAATAGATGAAATATATTTTGTGCTAAAAAGGTGGCCAGTCAGCATGACTAAATTTAAATTGTAGGTAAATAAGAAATATTTAATGTTACTCTTAATATATAATACATTGTATTTTAAGTGTTTTTCTTGCTTACATTTAAACTATGATTAACCTAAGTTAAAATTAACTATAACTTGATTTTTCTGAACAAGTTTCTCCTCCTCTTCCTTTTTTAAGGCAACAATAATAATTTGTTCTCTCACAAGTTTCTGTGCATCTGAAATTTGGGAGCAACTTCACTGAATGATTCTAGCTTGGTGTTTCTCATGAAGTCAAAGTCAGATGTCAGCTGGGGCTATTCAACTGAAGGCTTGACTAGGGCAGAAAGATGAAAGGTATAAACTTGAGAAGAAAGATTCATTAGATGTGAACCTCAAGAAGAAATTTATCTGCTGGGATGGACTCCCCAGGGTCAATCAAGGGTATAACTTTTATAAATAATAAGAGTCTAGCAACCATTTGCTGACAGGACTCTTCAAACTCTATACTGGGAATGAACTGAATTCTGGGTTTCCTGTACTATGTCCCACTTATTTACACCATCTGAGTCAACCCCTGCAGGGAAACCTGCTTTCATTTTTCTACCAACAGACTGAGACCCACCCTGTCCAATCAGAACTATACAGTTTGGATATTTCATAAAACAGACCTAATAGGCAACTTGGTGGGACATTCACTATAAAGGGCAGCCTTCCTTTTGTTTGGGTGAAATACAATTTAGGTTCACTGACTTTATGTTTCCTGGGCTGTAGCTCCTTTTGCTCAAATAAATGCATTTTATTCATTATTACAGTCTAAAATTAATTTTGGTTTACAAAAGATTCTACTTCTAAAGTAGCTTATCTAGACAGCTAGCAAGGTAATACTGGCTTTTGGACAGAAGGCCTTAATTTTTCTTCACCTGAACCTCTCTGCAGAACTGTCTGAGTATTTTCACAACATGGCAGCTTTCCCCTAAGACATTTGGGGTCCTAAATCCTGGGGTAGAGTTTTTTTGTGCTACCTTCTTCCAGATGCAACTGGTCTCTGTCTATGTCCTGGAGGCCACAGGCTTTGTGGCACCAACAGCTGTGGCTTTTGCTTTGTGAGAGAGAATGGTCCAAGGAAGAGAGTAGAGCTCTGTTCTGTGCCTGCCTTCCACTCCCAGTTATTCCTGACAATGAAACTGGCTCAGACAGGTTTGTATCACTCTCTCCTGATTTCACTCAAGGCCCATCAGTGGCAGAAGACAAGAGCATTCATGAGATTGGGGACTGAGATCAGGCTTTATCCCAAGCTCCATTTGTTTGGTGTTTTCTGCTCCAAGAATCTGAGAAAATCAGGGACTTCATATGGGGATGGGAGGCTGTGATTCTTATTTAGATCTCTCACCAAGTTGCTGTTTTGGGTAAGCCCTCCACCTATGTCTGATTCATGGTAGTTAGTTGAAAAGATGTTTCTTCCTTAAGATGAAATTATGATTCTTCCATTCCTCTCTCTAGTTGACTTGAAGGAAAGAGCAAATTGTGGGAAGAGCAGTGAGTTGCTTTAGAGTAGAGGTGTCCAACCTTTTGGCTTCCCTGGGCCACACCGGAAGAAGAATTGTCTTGGGCCACACATAAAATACACTAATACTTACAATAGCTGATGAACTAAAAAAAAAAATCAGGAAAAACATCTCATAGTGTTTTAAGAAAGTTTACAAATTTGTGTTGGGCTGTATTCGAAGCTGTCCTGGACTGCATGAAGCCCATGGGTTGCAGGTTAAACAAGCTTAAAGCAAAATTCAAATAACATTTAAGTTTTATCTCAGTTTTATTAACATTTTTAAGCAAGGCTTTGTTTCCTCTAGCAAAGTGATAATAATTCCCATCTTGCAATATACTTGAAAAAAAATGATACCCAATAAATGGTACTTTTTTCTCCTCAACTAATATTTAAGCTGATTAAAATCCTTCATTTGTCATTTATATCCTCTTGTTCTGAGTCCAAAATTCCTGCTTTCCAAGATCGTTCATAATCTACCTCTATGTTACTTATATGCCTTTTGTTCATTTATCTGTTTTTTTCACTGAACAAATGTTTAACATGTAATACTTTAAGAACCCTTTTCACAATAAGAAAGTATGAAATAAGAAATACAATATACTCTTTAAAAAAGAGTTCTACTTAAATTAAAGAGACAACCATGAAGCAAATCACTTGCACCTAAAAGTAGTTCTTTATTTCAGGAATTGTGTAGTAAATATCATTTGAGTTCTGGTATGTAAACTAAATTAACTAAAGAGAAAACATATTTGCTGCCTAGTCAACTAAGACAAAGGTGCCAAAAAAGATTGAACTATGTTCTTTTCTCTACCATAGGACATGTTTCTCCCCAAATCAACGCAAGAAGGTAGGGTTTTTTTGTAGTCAATTTTCTTCTACAGTTTCTGACTAAACCTATGTGACAAGTAAAGAAAGCTTTTAAGTTTGCAAAGGACGTGAGTTTGATAAGCCATGATTTCAGATCACCATGGGAAGTCATAAAGCACGGCTAGTACAGAAGGTAACAATTATTCAAAAACTCTAGGAGGTAATAATTATTTAAGTATTTTTGGAAAAAACAATACAAAAAACAAAAAACCATTTTCTTGGCTTGATGTTTCCATGAGGCAGTTTCTTTAGAACAACATTATTGGTATCCTTCATGCTTCCAACTCTTATTTAACTGATGAATTTGAGACAGGGTAACAAGCATGCTCATCTTAGTGTTTTGGATCTGACAATGCACAATAGGGATATGGGAGGCAAGGAGAAGAGAAAGGGATTCAGTTTGCTCTGTCAAGCTTAAAAGCTCTCTTCCTATCTTATAGGGGAAACCTGAAATTATCCAGGTGGTAAGAGATAGGGGTTGTAAGAAAGATTGTCTAATTTAGAATAAGTTTTCTAAACCTTAGCACCATTGACATTTTAGACTGGTGAATTCATAATTCTTTGTTGGGTAGAGCTATTATTGTGTTCTAAGATGTATAGAAACATCCTTGGCTTCTCTCAGTAATGGCAGTAGTACCCTCTCCCAGTTGTGACAATCAAAAGATGTCTCCAAACATTGCCAAATGTAACCTGGAGTTGGAACAAAATGCCCTCAGTTGAGAATCAGTTAGTTACAACAATATAAGAAAAAATTTTGTGGCTAAACATTTAAATCATGTGCAATTCAGTATCATCAATAAGATGATCTATTCTCCATCTGTATATTCACTGTGTCCATCTTTTAGATGGTTATGAATTGGGAAAGGGAAGGGAAAGAGTGTTATTAATATCTCCTCAAAGTCCCTATCTACATTAATTACTCCAGTGCAATGAACTTACTAAGTTTCAAAAATAATGTTCTCTTCTATAAGTCCATTCCCTGATGGCTCTATTAACTTTAGAATAATTTCTAGTATTTGAGACAGAGATTCAACCTATTATCTAAGCTTCTTAATGACTTAAAAACAGAAGTTCTTTTGATGGCTATAAAACCTAAAACACATCCCTTTGTTTATTCTTTGACACCTAAACTCATTGTATGGTGAATATACTACATCCATTTCTTTTTTCTTGTCAACAGATTCTTCCTAGAAAACCTTTACATTTTCATGTGCCCTTCAAAAAATGAAACAAACAAAAAAAACCTAAGCAAAATAAAGAAACAACAGATAAACACATCTCTAAGAACTCGGTTTAAAACTCAACTTTCTGATTAATTACAGAATTAACATCTCTCAAACCTTTCAATTTTATAAATATAGATTAATTCCCAGGATGAGATCTAAGGTCACAGAACCAACCAGTTAATAAAGTCTGAACAAAAACCTCTGCTTCCTTAGTCCCAATTTAATACTCTCAACTCTTTACAACTGGGATGACTACTGTCATAGATAGCTCCCCTTTCTAAAGCCTTACAGAATTTATAATACAGCACCTACAATACATCCTAATAATAGCATGAATTTTATTGCTCAACCTTTAAATTTTCCCTTGCATTTCTTTTTTCTCCTCCACTCAATTATAATTCTGTGATGAAAAGGACCATGTCAAATCTCTGCTGTATTAGCCCAAGATCTTTCTGTAGTCTGAGCATCAGTTAGGGACCTAGAAAGTCTATAAAGATTAACTGCCTTGCTAGTGGTAGGAGAAAGCAGCCCTATGAATGGTATCAGTGGGAATAGCATCTCTACAGGAAATTTTAAATTTTAGGCAATTTTAGAAGTGCATTTCATGTTGAAATCTAAAACATTATTGTATATTTCTGCATGTGTATACATCTGTATAAAGCACATGGCTTGTATCTGCCCAGTCAATTCAATCAACATCCCTAGTAAAGTGAGTTCTATTATTTTTCTCATTATATGGATTGAAAGACTAAAGTAGGCATAGAAAGGCTGAACAACATTTCCAAAGTTATGTAACTATCAGGTCATGTAAAATGTGAATAGTCAATAGTTGAAGGCATTCATTTAATTCACAATGATGAAACTCTACTGTCATGCACACATATCTATCGTCAAGGCAAGTAATTCATTTTCTGTTGTGATAAGTCGTCTTCATATAACAGGAATTAGGGCCAATGATCAAATAAAAATGTCTGAATTTCTATACTCATGTTACATTCACAGAGACAAAAAATTTTATAAATTTATGTCTCAATGAACAAAAGTATATTTAATATATAGACTTATTTAACATAGAGGCTTATTTTATTTATTAGAATAAATAAAACCATAATTAATAAAATTAATAATTTTTCTTCTCCAGTATAATTACTTGAAGTCTAATCTGAAGCATGGAAAAAAGAAGGTAAACAACGTGGATGCCCCCACAAATTACACTAATGCCACAAGTTAAAAGAGAAAAAGAAGAGGCTTAGGATATATAGTTCATAGATCAATATAATATATAGCTCATAATTCTAAGAGATTAACATAAAATAGAGTACACTATATCTCAACTATCTTTTTGAAGAAGGTAGTTTATATATTATTTCTTCTCAATTGCTCTTTGCCAATCCAGAAGGAAAAAAAAATAGCAGTTTGTGAATGTTGACTACATTTTTCTGGATGTGATTAAGGCTCATAAAAAAAACAAAATTTTAAAAGCCTTTTATGACTGCACTGCAGCTTGTGCCAAGAGTTGACTGTGCTTTGTAAATATATTATATGTATTCATCATACAATATTGAAAAATATAACTCCTATTCATAAGCTCTACCAACAAGAATCCAGACAGAGTTATCAGGCTTAAGTCATTCTTTATCACCCCGGGATACAAAATGATACTAAAAGAACTATTTCATCCCTCGTGATCCATGCCAAGGCAGGCAGACAAAGTCCTGAGAGTTTTCATTATCCTCAGAACAAAATGAAAATCATAATTCATGTCATAGTTCCATTCTGTTATAAGGTTTTTTTCTTTAAGATTTATTTTATTGTTTGAGAGAAGGTGAGAGAGAGAAAAGAGGGAGGGCCCAGAGCAGTCTCCATAGTTGTACATCATTAGTTGTGATATGGTTTCATTCCACACAGGTGAATGTGGGGCTGCACTTGGGAGGAACCAAACTGGGGGCCTCTCACATGGAAGGTGAGAACCTTCACTGCCTCGCTCAGTGCGCCGCAGTTCAGCATATGGGTTTGCATGGGCTGGGGCTAGAATTCAATCACTGGACCTCACAGTTGCAAGGCAAACACTCAACTTGTTGAACTATCCTAGCATCCCCTGTTATGACTTTTAAAATGCATGGTTTTACTTTTATAACAATGAAAAACTACTTGATTAACCAAAAGAAACGTGTGCTCCATGCTTCATTTTTGTATCCTTGTATATTAAATATGTGGTTCATTGTTTGGATTTAATGCAGTTGTGTACACTATTTGGATGTGGGGAACACTCATGGAAGTCTCTGCACAGGTTTCCAAAAGACACTAACAAAACAGAAGTGAACTAAAAGATCAAAAACTCTCAAAAAGAGTCACCACTCACAATGTTCATCAGGGTGAGGAGGTAGTTTTGGACATGCTCTTTGCCATGGAAACGGACCACAGAGTCATCCACTCCCAGTAGCACCTCGATGTTGTAATCATTTTCTCCCGCGTGTCTGCGATGCCTCATTGTTTCATTCAGCTGCCGGTCGATG
>PVKE010034834.1:0-17188 GCA_004027555.1 Craseonycteris thonglongyai
TTTTTTTTTTTTTTTTTTCTATTAAATGTGTGGGTATGGGGAAGCTGGGATGGCTCAGTGGGTTAGGTGCTCACTTTGTAGCACCGGGGACCAGGGATCGAATCCCGGCCCCAGCCCGTGCGGAACCATATGCTGAACTGGGAGCTCCCCCAGTTCAGTTTTCTCTCTGTCTCTGTCTCTGTATCTCTCTCTCCCTGTCAAAAAAAATATATATATTAAAAAAAAAAAAAAATGTGTGGGTAATATTTTTGTGATGCATTGCCAACAAAATGATGTATGGAAATTAGTATTGTTTAAGCATGATGTCCTGAAAAGAATACTAGCTCAGGAGTCTTGAAACCTGCCTAACCGGCTAGCTATGTCATATAAGACAAATCGTGGCACCATCTGGGGTGATTACTTGATTATATCATTGGAAAGCTAAATTAGGTGCATTGGATACGTCTTCCTACCTGACCATTTTGGGAGCCTACAAAACTAATTTAATAAAACCTGCAAGAGAATTTTAGTAAAAAAAAAAAATTAAAAAAAATACATTACTTCTTGAATAAATTCATTAATCAGGAGTTGAGCATAAGGCTTTGTTTGTTTGTTTGTTTGTTTGTTTGTTTTTGGTAAGGAAGAGGGATTACAAATTAACTCTGAAATCAGACAAGCCTGAGTTCCATTGTACTCCACTAATTCTGCCATAATGGGCAAGTTAATTAAACTTTCAATTCCCTTGACTGTAAATAGAAATAGTCTTAAAGTTTTTGGAAGTATTGGATTAATTTCCCTTAAGCTCTAAGTGAGATGCCTGAAGCATAGTAAGAATTCAATACATAATGCAATTGATGTTAACTTGGTCTAGCAGATGTTTTGCCAATCAGACTACATTATATAATTTGATGTCACATTTGGAATAGATAATAATAAAAACTATCATTTAGTCGAAGTACTATTTGCCAACTTCTATTCTAAATGCTCTACATGCAGTAACTTAATTCTTAGAACATTCCTATGAGAGAAGATGACTAATATTCCCATTTGATATACAACAGAACTGGGTCAGGGTTTAAGCACCTTGCACAAGATCACACTAACATTAACCGGCACAGCTAGGGATGAAACCCTGGTATTCTAACTCCAGAACTGAGCACTTATTATACTTTTTACCTCTCAGTGAGAAATTTTAACAAGCTTAATCATAAATGCAAATTTTCACATGTAAAATTATATCCTTCTGGTTCAACTGGAAACTGTCAGGTATTTTGAGAAGCTTAAAATGAAATGACATGCTGGTATAAAATGCAGGGCACGAAGGGGTGTTAGGGATGAACTGCTCTGTTCTCTAGAGCTCTGTTCTCTAGAGCAGGGAGGGCTCTGTAACACATGGATCGTGGTCTGCTGGTCAACTGCCAAACAATTTTGGGATGACCGCCTGAATTAAGAAAAAAGCGTTGTAACATATATTACATTATGCCAGACCCTAGGGGCTAGGCAACTAAATGTAAAAGAAATACATTTCCCCCCACACACACACACAACTGCTAGAGGCGAGAATCAGCTCTTCACAATTGAGGCAGCTGTATGTACTTCAGCAAGCGAAAATAAATAGCTAATGGACCACAACACTTGGAGAGAAACAGAAGTAGCTCTTGCCTTGGATAAGTCTGCCCAGGCTTGTGCTATACAATAAATGCCACTTTTTTCCATTGCACCCAGGTGTAGGTATAATTGACTATTTGCAGTGCCAGTGGATGAACTCTCATGTTCAGTTACATTTGCCCCATCATTTTATTATGAAAAGTTTCAATTATACAGAGAAGCTGAAAGAGTAGTTAGTAAACATCTGCACATCCTCCATTTAGGTTCAATAAGTGTTAACAGTTTGTCATATTTGCTTTAATTGTATCTCTTTTTTTTTTTTATTGAACCATTTAAAAGTACGTAGACCACAGTGCATTTTACAAAGTATAAACATCATATTTTACCCCTCTGTACTTTATTATTTATATCCTAACAGTAAGGGCATAAAAGAGTAAGGACATTCTTTCACATAATCACATTAAAATATCTACAAAAATTAACAATTCCCTAATGTCATTTAATAATCAATTAATGTTTAGTTTTGCATTGTTGATTTATACTCTTCATAGCTTTTTTGTTTTGAACCAGATTCATATTGCATTTGACTGATACTCATATGTCTCTCTCTCTTTTTCTCCTTCACCCTCTCTAACATTCTTAATTTTTCAAGTCAGTTTATTGAGGTATAATTTGCCTCAAAAGTCACTTTTTTTTAAAGGAACATAGTTCTAAGAGTTTTGGCAAAGAGAGATAGCCCTATAATTGTCACCGTAATCAAGGCCTAGACCAGTGGTGTCCCACCTTTTTACTTCCCTGGGCTACACTGGAAGAAAAATTGTCTTGGACCACACATAAAATACACTAATGATAGTTGATGAGCTTTAAAATAAATAAATAAATAAAGGTTGGAAAATAAATCTCATAATGTTTTTCTTAAACTTTTTTTTTAAAGATTTTGTGTAAGAGAAGGTAAAAGAAAGGGAGGGGAAAGGGAAAGCCCAGAGCAGTCTTCATCGTTGTACATCATTAGTTGTGAAATGATTTCATTCCACACAGGTGGATGTGGGGCCATGTGGGGTGAGAACTGAACAAGGGGCCTCCCACATGGGAGGTGAAAACCTTCATAGGCATGCCATCTGGCAGTTAGCAGTTGAGCCACAGTTCAGCATATGGGCTTGAACAGGTCTGGGCCGGGATTTGATCCCCAGACCTCATGGTTGTGAGGCAAGCACTCAATCTGTTGATCTACCCCAGCATCCCCTCATAATGTTTTAAAATTTTGTGTTGGGCTGCATTCTAAGCTGTCCTGGGCAATCCACTAATGGACCATGATCAACCTCTTGCCCAGCCTTGGCATAGCTCTGTACAACCGAAAACCAGCAGCTTGTGCCAGGGAAACCAAATTCCTTGATGGTTAACAGACAAGCAGTTTTAAAGAGCAAAAATCACAAGTCAGCATGAGTAAGGGGTTTGGGGTCATAGTTCTTGCTGATCAGCCAAGAATGAGGTAAGGACAGTAAACGGTTACTTCAGGTCTGAGGTTAGTTTTTGTGTCCCTCAATCTGGTTTCATGGGGCCATGACAAGGGGGTCATTTGGTGTTAGGGCTTAGAAGCTGAAACACAACTTAGGGCATGATTTTATCTTCAGTTTAACGAAACCTATATCTTGTGACCATTAGTTAGGGCCTGGGCCTCATTTCTTACTTAGTAAATGTAAGAGAAAAGGCAGAGGCCTGTGAAGAAACTTAATTGAGTGCTGGGGCTATATGTTAAATCGAAATCATACATTAAAATAGGACCCTCAGTTGCACAAAGTGGAATTAGTGAAATACCTGAAATTCTCAATTAATATGCAAGAAGTATTATTCTGCAAAAGTGAAAATGTAAGCAAATTAATATCAGAGATTGTTATCATAAAATTTCACACTCCAAAAATCAATTTGTTCTAGAAATTCTAACATAATTGCAATTATATACTAAACTTTGCTAAAGTGCAATAAACTTGTATAATTTTATCTTCTCATATAAAATTTCAAATATTATATTTTTACTCTTTACTGCCAAACATTGGTTCATTTGTTGACTACATTCACTTTAAGTAGACTTTTCTTACAAAGTTATCCCCAGACAGAAAGGCTCTACTGGACTATAAAGCATGTTTGCAATATTCAGATAGGCGGCAGCAACATCCACAAAAAAAAAAAAAAAATTTACAGTGCCATGGGTCTTAAAAGTCTACTAAGCACACACACACTCACAGACACACACATTGTTTCTCTTAACAAAAACACAAACAAATATACTACTTTCAGGGTCTCCATTCAGTACCTCAGAGTTTACTTCTAGTCAATATAATTCTTCCCTCATAAAGAGGAGGTTTTTTATTTAAAACACATTTTGACTTTTCAAAAACTTAATAATAAAGTTTTGCATTGTAACATTACCCTTGTAAAGACTTAAATTATTTTGATGGTAATAGGCAAAAATTTGCGCATTTGTATTTATTGACATGGACATATATTCTAAGTACATTATATGAAAAAAATGCAGTTTGTAATACAGAATTTATAGTATTATCCTCATTACATAAATATATACAAATAGAGAAAAAGTGCCAAATAAGTGAAGGTACCCATCCAAACATTGCTAATGGCAAATGGTAGAGTGGCATGTGATTTTCATTTTCTTCCTTATGCCTTTTTGTTTTGTCTGAAATTTGTACAAGTTTTCTATTTATAATAAGAAAAAGTAATAAACTATTTTAATTTAAGTATGTATAGCACATGATATATAAGATGTTTGTAAATTCAAATGCCAACAAAATTTATAAACAATAAAATGACAAAACTGTAACTTGCAGGTATTACCCAACAGGAAGAGATTTATGAGGTGAAGGAAATAGGAAGACAAACTGCAAGCCAAGAAATAAAATAGAACAAAATTGGTCACATATTGTAAAACTGTTCATGTTTACAAAATAGACCTAGGTTATGAAGCACCTTCAAAGTTAGGATAACTTTTCAGTTATTCCTATAAACCGTGGGAAACTGTAACAATGAAGGATTAGTTACATAGAACAGATTTCATGATAGCTAATTTAGGTGAAAAGAAATCTACTAATAGGTATTTATCAGCTTACAGAATTGTTGGGAGGGATGCCAAAATAGTGCATTGTGGGCTTTCTGTAATGATTCCCAAAGACACAATGCAAAACTGATCACCAAGAGTCAGTGGCTACATATGCAGTCAGGAAGCAAATTGAAAAACTGGGAAGCTGATGCTAATACTGTAATCTTCAGAACAATACTGACACTGCACCGTCAAGAAGCCATCACAATTACAAAATTGCTCTGTCAAGGAAGCCACAACAATTAAGAAGCCTTATTTAGCAAGAAGCTTTCTTACTGCTACTAGCTCCAGAAGCAGACCATACCTGCTATGATATGCATTAGAAAACTTGTATTTCAGACCTTGACTATCAATACCCATGAAACTAATGATCACACATTGGGACCTGTGATAATATTGCCACCGGGGCAGGGGTGGGGGGTGGGGGGTGGAAGGGGACGGGTATTTAGATGCCTTCAGACCATGCTTGCTTCTAGAAAAACCAAAGACAGTGTAAAAATGAATGCTGTCTTGTTTCTGCCTTGCCAATGTTGAATGCATCCCAGCTCCGGCTGCAGAAAAGTCTGGGAAATGCAGTTTTCAGCTTTTCAGACTCTTCAGTAAATGGTACACTAGAAGGGATTGGAATGAATAGTAAACACTTTATCTCCTAGAGAAGCACAAATGAATCATAAATGAAGAGAAATAGAAAAAAAAATGTAGAACTATTCCTTGTACATATTGAATTTGACATGGTTAAAATGGAATTTGTTATTGTTCTATCCTCCTCTCCTACCCCCACCACCAAACTATTTCCCTATCTGGTATTTCCAGTTTATGTTAAAACTGCCATTATTCTATTTATTTCATTTAGAAATCTGTAATATCCTATAACTATGTGGCACCCAGGAAGTATTTCTCAATAATATCAGTGTTTCCCTAAACTACAAAAATAGTGTGAACATATAAAACTAGATAAACTATTATCCTAGATTCAACTCTTTGTACTGAAAATTAAAAAGTTAGCAAATTAAACCATTCTGACAGAGCTATTAATATTTCTATAGTAGTGATTCCTTATCTTTTCTTCTGTCGCAAAAGACATAGTGGGAGTAACCAAAGTTACTAGAGAAGAGAGTACTTGTTAAGAAATTTAAATTTCAAAGTGCACTATTACGAAGATTCTTTGTACCATTCTTGAACACATTGTTGATAATAAATATTTAATGTTGAATGAAAAAATGAATCTCAAAAGCAATGAGACTTCATTAAAGTGTTTTAAGCAGGGAAATAATTTGAGTAGATTGATTTTAAGTGAAGCAGAGAAGAAAAAGAGTGGAAAGTAGACCACTTAGTAACCTATTGTAACTCTTCATTCAAGAAGTCATTTAGGGGAAGCCGGGATGGCTCAGTGGGTTGAGCGCTCACTTTGCAGCGCCAGGGACCGGGAATCAAATCCCCGCCCCAGCCCGTGCAGACCCATATGCTGAACTGGGGAGTTCCCCCAGTTCAGTTCTCTCTCTGTCTCTGTATCTCTCTCTCTCTCTCTCTCTCTCTCTCTCTGTCAAAAATAAATAAATAAATAAATAAACATTAAAAAAAAAAAAAGTCATTTAGTCCATCACTCATTTCACAGGTAAGGAAGGTGTGATCCCAGAGATGTTAAGTGGTTTATTCAAGCTCTCAGAGCTGGTTAGTGGAGAACTTGGCTTTTCTCTGTACGCCCAAATAATTTAGTTTTTCTACTACATTTCCTTACTACAAATTCATTATTTAACATCTAAAACTTGAAATATCTATAATATTAGAGGATTTCCATTGTAATTGCACAGTGGTGCAATGATGTTGCAAACTGATTACAGGTCTAACTGGCTAATAATGTTTCCGCAGGATTTTTACACTTTGTGGTTTTTGAGGTTTGTGTCTTTCTTCCTTCCTTCCTTATTTCCTTCCTTCCTTCCTTCCTCCTTCCCTCCCTCCTTCTTTTTAAGGAGACTGTATTTGAATGTTGGCATATTAAGGATTAATTTGACTTGCAAATCAGTAAACCAAACCAAACTGGTTTTTGTTACTATTGCTGTTGTTTACAAACAAGAATGGTATAATTAGTGAGATGCTTATTTCTCAAAATATTCATATTTTTACATTTTTTGAAGAGGCAGTCTTTTCTCCCTTGCAGCTCTTTGGCCAGAAAGCCAATAATTAGTTTTGTCACATTCCAACCACTAATGATTCCCAACATCCTCCCTCCCTCCCTGCTGCTTCTCATTTCTCAGTTCTCTTTCTTCCTTTCAACTTTCTCCCTATAGCACACCAGCTACCAGCTGCCAAGAAGGTGGATCACATCACTTATCAAATCAAGAGGTTTGCCTGTGTTATTCAACCCATTTTATTTTTACATTGAAACTAAAAATTGATATAACTTTGTCTCAGAAAAATTAAATTGTACTTACACTTTATCATCTGAAAGTTTGTCATAGGAGCGGGTCTCAACTTAATATAAAGGCAAGGCAGTAAGTATGAATCTTCAACTCCAAATTTCTGCTTCAAACTGTTTTCATTTTGATAATGTACCTGAATAGCCTTCTCTAGTTTACTGATAATCAGTCTGTATTGTTGTAGACAGTTTGACTTACCAAATCTACTGCTGTAGATCCAATGGAACACATAGTGATGGAGAAAACCATGTGGTTTCTCCATTTAGGAAAAAACTATCAGAATGGAGGTTCTTGGTTTGATTTGATTTCTGAGAATAGGATGGTTTAATGGTAGAATGTTCAGACCTGAAACGATACTGAATTTTTTAAAAGATTTTTTAAGATTGTTTTTTGACAGAGACAGAGGGAAGAAGAAAGGCCCAGAGCAGTCTCCATAGTTGCATGTCATTGGTTTTCTATATGGTTTTCATTCCATAGGTGGACACGGGGCCGCATGGGAGGCATGCCCCAGTGAGAACTAAACTGGGGGCACACCTCAGTTCAGCATGTGGGTCTGCACGGGCCGGGATTCTATCCTTGGAACTTGGGGCTGCAAGACAAGTGCTCAACCCACTGAGCCATCCGGGCTTGACCCTGAACTATACTAAATTAACAGTTTTTCTGAAATGTTGAGGGTGAAGTAGAAAATGGTGGAACTTCTCAGGACCCCTGCAGAACAAACCAGAATTCCTTCAGCTGTTCCCTCCCCGGCATTATTCTTTTCACAATGTTGAGCCAAATCCAGTCTCTCAAGAACTATTTTCTACATGCAACTATTAAATGTACTTTTCCTCAGTGTAGCTCTATAAATCTCACTAGATTGTGGTAGGGACCCCACCTTTGCATCACAGCATCAGTGATCCACAGCTCAGAAAGCATAAAAGAACAAACTAAAAGTTTGAAAATGTATAGCTTTCTCTGCTAGACATATTTTGCCAAACATCCTCTGGTAACCCAAGAACTTAAAATATTGACAGAAGAGTGATCCTGTGTTCTCATAACTGTGTTTTATGCATTGTGGATTATAGAAATGGGCATGAGATAAAGAGCTCCATTTTTCTAAAAATTTCAACAATGCTTGATCCTAAAATACAACAGAAATAGTCCTCATAAAATTATCCTATGAACTAATTTTTCGTAAAGTGTAATTAATGCAAGTCATGTCTTCTAGGGGTAAAAATAGACAGCAATATAAATAAACAGGTAGAAAAAAACAAATGTGATCCTGATGTCTTTCCTCTAATGACCATAATCTCCACATCAGTTCCTTTCATCCTTTAGTGATGTTAATCTCCTGTTTATTTTGCTACTGGAATTCTAAGTACATGTAGTGTACTCAGAGATTGTTTTCTCAAAGTTAGTCTATGCCTGTGTTTAATTACCTCATAAAAAGTAAAGGAAAAAAAAAGTGTCTCTGTGTGTGTGTGTGTGTGTGTGTGTGTGTGTCCTGTTGGTGGTTTAAAGTCATGTTAGGATTTCCTCTTTGAACATTGCCTTTGCCTTTCACACAAGGGAGATCTCATTTTGTTTGAGACTGTATACAATTGAAACCAACCACACACCAACGAGAGGGTATGATGGCTAAGAAGCCACCCAAACCAGCCCCTCGCAGGATCTTCCAAGAAAGGTTAAAGATTACTGCGCTACCCTTATACTTTGAAGGCTTTTTATTAATCAAGCGGTCAGAATACCAGGTAAGTCCAAAGAAAATAATGTTAAACTAGAAGCTTCTGTCTTCATATAACATTTGTTTCATGGTGATGTAATGTGACAAGGGCCTTCTTGTTTCTGTTGGGATTATACTCTTTTCCTTTAGCTCAGAAATATTATTCTAATTCTGCATTATTTAAATATAATGCATGGATTAAACGTATGTGCATGTATGAATGTATTATATATAGTAACTAGGTTCTAATATTGTCACTAATGTAAAATCATTCAATAAGCTAAATTTCCTAAGAAGTCATTTAAATGTTACAGGAAATTTTACAAAATAAAATGTTTTCTGTCTCTTTTCTACCTCTACACTCCTATTCATATGATAACATATATCTTTAAAATAAAATAGTATGATTGAAATTAAACATTCTGCTTCTATTCTCAGTTGTTTGAAGTTTATAGATAATGATCAAATTAGTTTATAAGTGGTAAACTTCTGTAAAAAATTGTGAAAATGATAAAGTTTATATTGTTTAACATTATGTACAGCTATATATTTTAAAAACAATGTGCAAGATAGTAACTTTAAATATAAAACTTAGGGTGTTTTGTGGGTAGTATGTGTACTATGCAACGTAAATACATTCACTCTAAAAAAATTCACAAAGTAGTCCATATTTTTAAAATGTAAAAATGAAAACTTAGTCTAAATAAGTGCTTTTAAAATAGTAATTTTGGATAATTTATAATAATTGAAATTAATGAAGAAATAAACATGAACTGCCTATTACTAAAGGATAAAATTACTAACAGGCCAAATTTTATGAAGTTTTAATATTAACTGAAGCTAGAAAAATTTTAAGTTTTTTGATTAATGCCATAAAAATATTTGATAGGGGCATGCCAGGATAGCTCAGCAAGTTAATTGCTTGCCTTGTAACCTCGAAGTCCAAGGATCGAATCTAGACCAGAGTCCATGCAAACCCATTTGCAAGGTTCTCACCTCCCATGTGGGAGGCCCTCAGTTAAATTCCCGTATGACCCCATGTCACAACTAATGATGCACAACTATGGAGACTGCTCTGGGCCCTTCCCACTTCTCTCTCTCTCTTTCTCTTTCTCACCTTCTCTCAAACAATAAAATTAATCTTTTCTGTAATGGCTGCTAAACACGTATTTGTAATATTTATCAGTTACATTGGAATGTTTTTTGGTAGATATTATACACTTTATTTTTCCGTGTCCCCATCCTACATTCTTTGAAAGTTAATTCTGCCTTATTGTCATCCATGGGTTAGCCATATCATTACACATTACCAGAAAAGAGGAGTAGGGAAAAAGAAATTTGTAATTTAAATTTGGTTATTCATTGAATGTTTTCTAAAGTATTTACAACTGCTCTTGATATCATTCCTTTTCATGTTTAAAAGAGGCATTCCATTTGTATGGTTAGCACAGAGAATGAAGATTTCACAGTGTCAGTAAAATATGACTTTACCTGATGGTTTTGCTAATTCACAATTTGAGATCTTCTACAGGTTACTCAATTTCCTTGAGACTCTATTTTATTAACTATAAAATATAGTGAATATGACTTGCTTCCCAAGGTACAATCCTGAGATACTGTAGGTGCTCAAGTATTCATTCAAGCAACCTCTATTATGTAGCTCCTATGCACCAAGCAACACTCTCAGTACTGAAGAATCTGAACAAAACACAAAGACCCTACCTTCAAAAGGCTACGTTTGTAAGGAGTGATTACTCAATTGCTATTGTATCTTTTCTTAGAAAGCATACTTTGAAATGGAAAGGATAAAGTATATAGGCATAAATATTTCTGATGGGATTAACCTGTGTTTCCACTTGAATTCATAGCTAAGTTCTTTTGTACATCAGGGAGAAGAGAGAGCAAGAGGATGACAATGGTGTCTATTAACAGGGTGGCTTCAAGGATTAAGGGAATAATATATCTAAGTCACCTGGCTCACACCACAGGTTAAATTCATTTTCTTCCTGTTTCATTATCATATTTGTATTAACATACTAAAATCAATTTGGAGTATCAAAAGAAAGCCATAGAGATAAAGCGCTTGAAGCTATGAGATAAAGCTAAGAAAAATTGTAGGATTTTTAGGTAAATGGTGGAAAATTGCCAAGGAACCTTTGAAAGGAAGGTGAACCAAGGGTATATTACATTATAGGGGTTATCTTTGGAGCTCATAGGCTGGAGAAAATTGGAAGGCCCTGCAAAATGTTAAGTAAAGTATCTTCTGAAGGAATTCAGAATAGTTAAGCTAGAGAATGTATAAGTAAGGAGTAACTTGGTCTATAAGGAGTCTGATTACATGTTATGAGGTGTTTCTTAGCTGTTTTTGTGACAGGGCACATTTGTAATTTAAGGGTGTTTGCCCCCAAGAAAATGTGCCAACATACATCATTTAAATTGCAATTGCAGGAGGTCGGTGCATCCCAGGTCAAGAAACCATTAAATGTATATACTCTTCACAGAATATGTAATGTGGGAAAATTTATTTAAACCACAACACTAGAATTTTGGATTAGTCAAGAAGATTCATTTGATAATAAGAGCTACTAAATGCCACAATGAGAGACCAATGGCAAAATGTTCTTATAAAGGGGGAAAATTATCATTTATCTGAAACTGTTCAAAAATAAGGAGTTTGGGAAACATCTCAGTTTCTTCAATCTCTGATGGGCAAAACCTAAAAACAGTGTGTGTAATATGTCTTTTTATTAGCCTGAACATAAGAATGTGGTCATTATAATAGTGTCAAAATTATCTCTCTCTAGTTCAGAGCCATCTCAGTCACGCTTTTAAACATAGTTCTCGATTCTAGTAATCTCTAATTTTTAAAAAATAACATACAGTCCTTTCACAAAAACATTTTAAAGTACAGATCTCTAATATAATAATATTAATTGAAATTATATAATTCAATTAGAAATTATATACGTTACTTCTGTACTAATACTCCAAGCAAATTAATAGATATAGGCTACCGTGACCAGACATCCCGCTTTTGCCAGGACAGTCCCGATTTTTAATGATTTGTCCCGCGTCTCATGGCATTTTAAGAAAGTCCCGATTTTTGGAAAGAATGCACAACAAGCTAGGGAACGGGGGGAGATAGACCAAATTTTTAATCAAGAACCCCCTCGCCCCTCGGTCAATGGTGTCCCGCTTTACCAATGTTAAAATCTGGTCACCTTAATATAGGCAAAAAAAAATTTTTTTAAGATAAACGAAATGAATAAAATATAATTAGATATTCTAAAAGTTTCTTCCATAATGGGATAATATTGCACACTTTTAGAGTTTATGTGCCCCACTTTGGAGACCACTCTATAACATCTTTCCTTAAGCAAAGGTACTTTATTGGCTCAAAAGAAATAGAAGGGGAGCTGGGATGACTCAGCAAGTTAAGCACTCGCTTTGCAGCCCCAGGGACTGAGGATTGAATACTGGTCCCGGCCTGTGTAGACCCATATGCTGAACTGAGGTGTGCTTTCCCTGCAGGAGGCCCCCAGTTGGGTTCTTACCTTCCCTCCCCACTGGTTCAGCTCCTGGCTCAAGAGCCTTCCACGCAGGAGGCCTCCAGCCCAGTTCCCACCCTGAGCGGCCCCTGCCCACCTATGTGGAATGAAACCATGTTGAAAACTGATGACGTACAACTATGGAGACTGCTCTGGGAGCTCCCCCTTCTCTCTGTCTCTGTCAAAAACAATAAAATAAATCCTTTAAAAAAAGAAAATAGAACGAGAGCTTTTGTTGGGGACAGGAGACAGAGAGTAACTTCACTGAATTTTGCATTGTTACTAGCTGCATCAATGAGAAAGCGCACTGGGGAGCCAAGAGATATGAATAATATTAGTCCAACTATGGAAATTGGGTGATTCCATTAAATTTTTTAATCTGTTTCCCCTTTTGTAATATGGAAAATTACTCCCTTGCATAACTAATGGGCTGCTGTGATGATCAAATGGACTATATAATAATGCATATATTTTCTTGAGGTATTGACATATGGCAGATATCATGCTAGGCTCTTAATGTCCTGTGACTATGGTTCTTATAGTAAGTCCTCTGCGTAGATATTATTTGATCCCCTTCATAGTTGAGAGAGTTGTGGCTCACAGCAGTTATGGTCAAGGTTCCTCATTCATTAGGAAACCTACCTTGGATTTTATTACAAAGCATTTGATATCATGCTACCTTTCAAACTAAAGTTCTAATTCCATTTGATTATGGGCTTACAAAAGTTGGGGATATGTACTCACTAGATTCTTTTATTACACTGAGCTTAACAGTAAGCTCAGTAGTCTTTCAAAATATTTAATTAGTTGAATAAAAATGAGTTAGTGACCTTAAACTCTAAATTCAAGGTTGTCTAGTGATTATAAAGCTAGCAATAAATTCAAAAGTACCATTTCAGTCCCTTTTTTTACTTCAGCAATTCAAAACACATACTACTAAAAAAATAAGAAACTTTGTGCTAATGTAGTTCCTTCTAAAACGTTTTTCATTTAAAAGATTTACATACTTCTATAGCTATATATATACATCAAGATGTTGACTATTGAGAGTGATATTTATAGATGACTTAGATTACACTGCTATTCACAAGAGCTTAACAGAAACTAAATCAAGACTGTGACACACAGGTCTCTGAATACCAAACCTAAGTTTGATCTGTTCTTAGGTTTGTGGCTGTGGTTGAAGTTCAAAGAGCCTATTACTATTTATAATGTTAGTTTTCCTCAAGGCTGCCTTTATTTTCAACTCACTTCCTTTGTTCTCGCTTCTTCTCCCATTTAATAAGTCCTCCTTCATTTTTTTCATAAATCTTTAGGTTTGTTCAGTAAAACTCCCATTTTTCTCTAGATAACTCTACCCAATTCACATCATTCTGTGTGACTGTATACCTCTTTAATTTTTCTCAGGAGCACAGATGGATATCTGCATGCACATGCAGGAGAAAATCAATAATACATCTTGACTGGCTATTAGTGATTTTAGTTTTTCTATCTGAGGTTAGGTTAATACTAATGAGGTTAATTAAAAAGATTACCAGAATGGTAGACTCTGACTTCAGCGTTTTCTCTTGCTTTTCTTTCCTCCAAGAATCAAAGTCTTGAGTTTGGACTCAATCTCAGATGCTGTACAACAGTAAAACTACACAACCTGTGATTAAGTTCTCTAATATACCCATGTTCTGATCTTCTCACTTTCCTTCACCCCCTTCCTAGTTCCAAAATACAGGGTAGCCTTGACTTGCCCCCTGCATTGAGAGGCTTATCACTTAGGCAGAATATGAAAGCCTTAAAAAGACAGATATGATTTAAAAAAACACAAAACTCCAAAGATAAATTTCAATTGTTTTATTATTTAATTGCAAGTCAAATCTGAAGTTCAAAAAATTTTTTCAACAGAGTGACCAGACATACTCATGGTTTTTACAAAACATCTGCTTGATCTTAGAGATAGCATATATTAGCAAAGTTTTCAAACCATATTTCTCAATGCAGTTTTCTATCTCTTTAAGATAATATGAAAGGGTGATTTTATGCAGGAATGACAATGGATTTCATTATTCTGATTTACAAAATATCCTCTTCTTTTCATCCATAATCCCATTGAAAGAGATTTTTAGATGCCACACTGTCACAAACATATTATACAAATCACCATGTGGAAAAAGCATTATATGGATAATGAAAAATACAAAATATCTGTTAATAATGTGAGAAGGCAACACTTTTTTTTTTCTTCTTTTTAGTGGCCGACATTTACAGAACACTTGCTATATCCCAGGTCTTATGTGATTTACATACATTTTTTTTTAATTTGATCCTTCAACAACTCCTTGAGGCAATCAGAGGAGGCTGGTTTCCCTACTTCTATTCTTGGTCTCTTAACAGCAACTCTAACACAGAAAACACAGTAGTTATTATTATAATCATCATTATTATTATTACAATTTGGTGGCTTTTAATATGTTCACAAAGTTGTACAAACATCACCCCTATCTAGTTCTGGAACATTTTCATCATTCTAAGAAGAAACTTTATTAGCAGTTATCCTTACTCCACCTTCCTTGTACATTTTTATATCTATTTATTGGGACTTTTTCTCTCCAAAGCTTGAAACCAATTGAATATTAAGACACAGGAATCACAGAAAGATCAACTAGGTACTTTTATTATTAATAAAATCTAACAATATGTGGTTTAGATTTAAGGCCAAAACTGTGTTAACACTTTACCCCAGATTTAGGTAGCTTTCATCTACCTTGAGTCACTGACTCAGTTTAAGAGCCATAAGCCTTCTCTTGGCCCTTCGCGACATGGCAGGGAACAGCACAGAATGCCCACTCTCTTCTGGCGTGCTGAGTTGAGAGAGGACAGGATGGGGCTAAGTTGAACATACAGTCTCCCAAACTTACCTATTAGATGCCCAGTCCTGCTCTCTGGCAGTGTTGTGAAGAATAGATCGGAGGCCATAAGGAAGTGACAGAGATACCAGATAAAACACAATTGCAATGTCAATAATACTTTGCATCTTATGTGAAAAGAAGGAAAGACTTCTGATGTAGCTGAAATTAAGGTAGACTCTCAGTTAACCAGCACCCATGGGGATTGGTAGATGCCAGATAAATATACCTGACACTCTCAAGTAACCAACGAAACTTTTAAGCAACTGGCACAAAAATGTCAGCTGCTTGAGAGTTTTGCTGGTTGCATAAATTCTGGTTAACTGAGAGTCTGCTGTAAACTGCTAGACTCTGAGATGTGTCAGGTATATATTGGGAATCTGGATTTCAGACAAGAGAATCTCTTTGTCCAGTTTTATAACTGCTTCTTTGGGGACCATCTATTGGCTATTCCTTCAATCTTATGCCCTCTTGAATTATCCTTTTCTATGCTAATTCATTCTTGGTCAGGAGGTATCAGCAGGCTACCTCAATGGGGAAGGTAGTACAGAATGGAAAAACTGCAGGGCTTAGACAAAGAAACCTTTCCTCAAGTTCCAAATCTGCCACAGAGGTAGATTGCTGCAGTATTACAACCAGTCTGTCCAAGTCTCACTATATGTACTCCCCTTTGAAATGGAACTTTCCTGCTTCTTCAATAAAGAGACTGAATCTAGTATTCTACCTCTTGACTTTGGATGGGGTCACACTTTGGTAAATGTGACAAAAGCAGAGGCTTAGAAAGTACTTGCATATTGGGTTTTGCTCTCTCTTGCTTGTGGGACTCCTGCTAGCATGTGAACAAGTCTAGGCTAGCTGGCAAGTGAGACCATGTGGAGGGAAACTCCAGTTGTCTCAGTGGGGTGTTTTCTAATATCACCAGCCAATTCTCTGATTTTCTGGACACCAGTTGATTGTTGAACAAGTCAGTTCAATTCTGAAATAAATACCTACCCAGATTTAGTACAGACTCTACAGCTTAATTAAGGACTCAGTCTCACTCAGTAGATGGTCTCCCACCCCACCACTTCAGTCACCAGCTACAAGTCCCTGGCCTCCCATATTCCTAATTGACTATAAATTAGGCTTTCTCATGACCTCCTTCTAAGATTCAACAATTTACTAGAATGGTTCACAAAACTCTGGAAGACACTTCAATACACTTTGCCATGTATAATGCTCACTTTTTTGCCCAAATTTGTGAGGGAAAATAAGGATGTGCATTATATATGTGTAGTACTAATTCTGTACTTATATAAATGTTTTTAATTCTTCTATGTATGCCCATGAGTTAAATGTGTAACTCTAGAAATCAATAATGATATCCATACCCAAAATAATACCTTGGAATACAGTAATCATTTTTTATATAAACAAACTTTATACATAAAATTTTTTGTACCTTGTATCTATCTGTTCTAGTGTTTGTAATTGTTACACAAAATTTCTTATAGCATAATATGTTAAAAAATAAATGCTAAAATTCCTTTGTAATACAAAACAAACAAACAAATAGCTAACTAAATATATACAAATAAAAATTTGAATTGAAAATTTTAAATGAAAGATTTTTTCCCTGAAAGTTTGGTACAGAAAACATGGGTGTGCATTATACATTGGAGAGCATTATGCACAGCAAAATATAGTACTTACATTTACTGGTAAGGAGTGCAAAGGCACAGCCAGATGAAGAGGTACACAGGGCAAAGTCTGGAAGGGTCCCGAATACAAGTGTGTGTGTTCCTGTGGAGTTGGGGTACACCATCCTCTCACCATGTGGATGTGTTCACTACTTAGGAAGTTTATCAAATGTCATTGTTTAAGAGTTTTTACACAGCTTTATCTCCAGCATCCCCCCATCTCACCCCCTTCTCCTTCCTGCA
>PVKE010034835.1:0-17188 GCA_004027555.1 Craseonycteris thonglongyai
CTATAATCAACAAGACAAGGGATAACAAGTGCTGGAGAGGCTGTGGACAAAAAGGAACCCTCATACACTGCTGGTGGGAATGTAAACTGGTACAACCACTATGGAAGGCTGTATGGAGATTCCTCAAAAAATTACGAATGGAATTACCATATGACCCAGCCATCCCTCTACTGGGCATCCACCCAAAAACCCTGAAAACCTTAATCTTTAAAGATGTTTGTACCCGCATGTTCATCGCAGCACTGTTCACAGTGGCCAGAACATAGAAACAACCAAAATGCCCTTCGATAGATGACTGGATAAAGATGTGGTACATTTACACAATGGAATACTACTCAGTGATAAGAAATGATGAAATACAGTCATTTGTGGCAACATGGATGGACCTAGAGAACATCTTATGTTATGTTATGTTATTTATTTATTTATTTATTTATTTATTTATTTATTTTTGACAGAGAGAGAGACACATAGAGACAGAGACAGAACTGAACTGGGGGAGCTACCAGCTCAGCACATGGTTCCGCACGGGCCCGGGCCGGGACTCGATCCTCGGTCCCCAGCGCTGCAAAGTGAGCGCTCAACCCACTGAGCCATCCCGGCTTCCCCGAGAACATCTTATTAAGTGAAATAAGTCAGACTGAAAGAATCTGGAAAAATATGACCTTACTTATAGGTGGAATATAAAACTGATAGTAACAAAGACACAGAAACCTTTGGACACACTCAATAACTTGGTGATTGCCTGAGGGAAGGGGAGGAGTGGGGAGGGAGAGAGGGAAGGGAGGTGGGAGAGGGCACCAGCATTATGGACACACTCAATGGTTTGGTGTTTACCTGGAGAGGAGGGAGGAGGGGGGAGGGAGCGTTGTGGGCACCAGATATATGGTGGTGGAGGGGGACCTGATTCTGGGAGCTGGGCACATAATGCGATGCATGGGTGATGTGATGTGGAGTTGTACATCGGGAAACTAATTGTTACCAACCAATGTCACCCCATTAAATTTAACAATAAAATATAATAATATGAAAAAATAAAAATAAAAAAATGTGGGCAACAAATGTGAACAGATACCTCACAAATGAAGATAAATTAGCAATCAACAAGAATGTGAAAAGCTGCTCAACATCATAAGTCATGAAGTAAATGCAAACTAAACCTACATAATAACCATACACATCTATTAACAATCTCATGTGTGGGAAAGTTGTAGAGGAACTGGAATTCTCATATTATGCAAATAGGAGCATAAAGTGGTATAATCAGTTTGGAAAACAGTTTGCTGGTTTCTTACACAGTTGAGAACACTTGTATGATCCAGCAATTCTATTCCCCAAGAAAAATGAAAATTGATGTGCACACAAAGACTTGCATACAATGTTCACAGCAATTTTATTCAGAATGGCTAAAAACTAGAAAGAACCTGTTATGAAATAAATTGGGTCCCCTCAAAATTCATATGTTGAAGCCTGAACCCCCTAAATGGGACTGTGTTTGGAGATGGGGCCTTTAATGAGATAATTAGGATTAAATGAGGATGTGGCCCTAATCCAGTATGACTGCTGTCCTTATAAGGAGACAGCAGGGATACACACGCATAGCAGATTGTGTGAAGACACAGTAATAAGGCAGCCCTCTGTGGACCAAGTTGAGAGGCCTCGGAGGAAACAAAACCTGCAGAACTCTGATCTTGGATTTCTAGTCTAAGAACTGTGAGAAAATAAATTTCTACTGTTTAAGACTCCCAATCTGTGGTATTTTGTTATGGCAGCTCTAGCAGACTAATACACAAACTAAATATTAATCAATAAGTGAATAAAGAAGTTGATATAGCTAAACAATGGAATACCACTCAACAATAAGAATTAATGAACTATTAATAACATGAAACAACATTAATGAACTTCAAAATCATTCTGCAGAGCAAAAGAAGCCAAGACATACTGAGTATTTATTGTGTGATTCCATTTACATGAAATTCTACAGAAAGCAAATCTAATCCATAGTGATAGAAAGCAAATCAGTAGTTGCCTAGGTGTTGGGATGGACTGACTGCAAAAGGGTTTTTGAGTGGATGTTAGAAAGGTAATGAAATGTCCTATAGCTTGATTATGGTGATGATTGTGCAAGTATATTCATTTGTCCAAACTCATCAAATCACACTCTTAAAATGAGTGTTTTTTATTACATGTAAATTATACTTCAATATAATTGATTAAAAATTAGATATACTAGCAGTTTGTAATCAAACAAACTAGATAGAAACATTAATATATAAAACACACTTTTAAGTAAAAAGTGTTATTCGAGTGAGTCATTACACAATGATAGAATATTTTCACTAGAAATATATAAAATACTGAAGTGGTATGAAACTCATAATAATCTCAAAAATAAAGCAAAAACTGAGAAAATCATTCAGATAAAAACAGACATACCCACAATTCCATAGGAGGATCTTATATATTTCTCTCAATAATTGAAAGATCAAAAATACATACTTAATATTTATAGGAATTGAATGAT
Organism: Craseonycteris thonglongyai; assembly: GCA_004027555.1. Lineage (NCBI taxonomy): Eukaryota > Metazoa > Chordata > Mammalia > Chiroptera > Craseonycteridae > Craseonycteris > Craseonycteris thonglongyai. The sequence goes on from PVKE010034835.1 coordinate 2,528, forward strand.
ACTATTAAGCCTAATCACATGCATATGAGGGGGAACCCAAAAAAAACCTGGATTTATAAAAATTATGCATTTATTATTCTTACATGTTTAAACTTCAGTCACCTTCAAAGTACTCCCCATTTTATGCAATACACCTATCGAGATGCTTTTTCCACTGCTCTAAACAGTTTTTGAACTCATTGATTTTGATGCCTTTTCCAGTTTCTGCCAGTTTTGTTTCACCTCTTCCACATCAGCAACATGTTTCCCTGTGAGGACTTTTTTCATCCAGATAAACAAACAAACAAACAAACAAACAATCAAACAATGCTTGGGGTGAGATTGGGTGAATAGGGAGAGTGGAACATAATGGGTCATAACATTTTTGGTCAAAAACTGATGAACATGAACAAAAGTTGGGACAAAAATAAATAAAAAGGAAGGAAAAAATGAATATAGGAAATCTTTATATTTCAACCATCACCCTAAATGTAAATGGACTGAATTCACCAATAAAGAGGCACAGAGTAGCAGATGCTGTCTATAAGAGACACACCTCAGCCACAAGAAGAAACACAGGCTCAAAGTGAAAGGGTGGAAAACAATACTCTAAGCAAATGACATTCAAAGAAAAGCAGAAGTAGCCATACTGATTTCTGCTGAAATAGACATCAGTATAAAAAAAAGTATTAAGAGATAAAGATGGGGGAAGCTGGGATGGCTCAGTGGGTTAAGTACTCACTTTGCAGTGCCGGGGGCCCTGGGGACTGAGGATCGAATCCCGGACCCGGCCCTTGCGGACCCATATGCTGAACTGGGGAGTTCCTCCAGTTCAGTTCTCTCTCTGTCTCTGTCTCTGTATCTCTCTCTCTCTCTATCAAAAATAAAATAAAATAACTAAATAAATAAATTGTCTATCTATGTGTTTAAAAAAAAATGTTCAAAAAAAAGAGATAAAGATGAACATTTCATAATGATAAAAGGGAAAATACATCAAGAAAACATGACACTCAGTAATATATATGCCCCTAATCACGAAGCAATTAAAGTTACAAAGCAATTACTAACAGATCTAATAGGAGAATCTGATAAAAACACAATTATAGCAGGGGACCTCAATACCCCCTTGACGATCTTGGACAGATCATCCAAGCAGAAAATAAATACAGTGATGCCTTGGAATTTGAACTTAATCTGTCCCAGAACCCTGTTTGAGTTCCAAAATGTTTGAGTTCAAAGACAAGTTTTCCCCTTTTAAATAATAGAAACAGGATTAATCTGTTTCTGAGTGCCATGAACTAAAATTTTCAAAATGATTTTAACAGTAAATACACTGGATTTAAAGTAAAATATTAATTTTAAGGTAAAATATTAACAAATAATAGTAATATTTAAATAAAACGATTCAAAAAATGATGATGATGACACATGTGAATGCTTTAAAAGACAGAAGAGGAAGAAGAGTCATCTTCCACAATAACTTCAGGTGTCTGCATTCTTTGTCTTTTAATGCCCTTTGCTATCGTAAAACTTATAGAGGGCTTGGCATCACTGGTTGTGTTTGCTTTTGAGAACCAATGTTCCCAAGTGGTCTGATGTTGGCGACCTTTTGGCACTTTTCTGAAATGTTCAATGATGTTATCAAACAACTTAACACATCTGTCAACTAGGGCTTTATTGGGGTGTCACTTCTCAATAGCTGCCTGGGTTTTTTACCACATGCTAAGAAGGTCCTTGATTTCACCAGAGGGAATGGTCCCAGGGTCTCTCTCTTCCTCCCCACACAAACAAGTGGGTGTTCAGATAAAGCTATGGGCCACACAGTTGATACGTCCCACGTGAACAATGTGTTGGCATTTGGATTCTGAGGCAAAATTTGCTTGATTTTTTCATTCAGAATCCAAGTGTTCAAGTTTTGGGGTGCTTGGATTCCAAGGTATCACTGTAAGGAAATAGCAGCTTTAAACAATACATTATAGCAATTGGACATTTATAAGATACTCCATCCTCAACATAGGACTATACCTTTCTTCTAGTGCACATGGAAAATTTTCAAGGACAGACCATATTTTGGGACACAAATCCAGCCTCAGCAAATTCAAGAATATTCAAATGATACCAAATGTATTCTCGGACCACAAAGCTTTGAAATTAGAGATCAGCTGTAAAAAGAAAACAGGAAAACAAACAAACAAACAAAAAACCCATACACGTGGACATTGAACAACATGCTATTGAAAAAATGACTGGATCAAAAAAGAAATAAAACAAGAGATTAAAAAATATAAAGAAACTAATGACAATGAAAACACTACATACCAGAATTATTGGGACACAGTGAAAGCAGTAATAAAATTTATATAATTACAGGCCTATCTCAAGAAACAAGAAAAATCACAAGTAAACATCCTAACAACCCATCTTAAAGAACTAGAAAAAGAAGAACAGAAGAACCTCAAAGCTAGCAGAAGAAAAGAGCTAATAAAAATTAAAGCAGAACCTCATGAAATTGAGAATAAATAAGTGATAAAATTAATGCAACAAAGAGCTGGTTCTTTGAAGAAGTCAATAAAATTGACAAATCGCTGGCTAGGCTTACCAAAAGACAAAGAGAAAATCACATATACGTAAAGTTAAAAATGACAGGGGAGAAAGTACAACTGACACTACAGAAATACAAACAATCATAAGAAATTACTATGAAAGACTTTATACCACCAAATTTAACAACCTAGAAGGAATAAATTTCTAAAAGCATATATTTTACCTAGACTGAACCAAGAAAAACTGGATAACCTAAGTAGACCAATCAACAGTACAGAACTTGAAACAATTTTCCAAAATGTCCCAAAAGGCAAAAGTCCTGGACCAGATGGCTCTACCAACGAGTTTTATCAAGCATTCAAAGAATAGTGGGGCAGCCAGTATGGCTCAGCAGGTTAAGTGCTCGCTTTGCAGCCCCAGGAACTGAGGATCAAGTCCCAGCCCTGGTCCATGTGGACCCATATGCTGACTGGGGTGTGCTTCCCATGCAAGAGGCCCCCCAGTTCAGTTCTGACCCCCCAGTTCAACCTCTGACTTGAGGGGGCGTGCCTCCCATGAGGGAGGCCCCAGCCCAGTTCCCACTCTGTGCAGCCCCCACCTACCTGTGTGTAACAAAACCATGTTGAAAACTGATGACGTACAACTATGGAGACGGCTCTTAGACCTCCCCCTTCTCTCTGTCTGTCACTCTCTGTTTCTGTTTCTCTCTGGAACTAACGCCCATCCTTCTCAGACTATTCCAAAAAATTCAAGAGGAGGCAATACTCCCCAACTCATTCTATGAGGCCAATATTTCCTTAGTATTAAAACCAGGGAAGAACGATACTGAAAATGAAAACTATAGACCAGGGGTCTCCAAACTTTTCAGCCCGCGGGCCGCATTAACTATCAAACAGCAGTTTGGGGGCCGACTACACACTTGAGGTCCAAATAAAAAAAAATAAAAACATAGATGTTGTTTTTAATTATTTAATATTATTTTATTCAGATAAAAAGGTCTCCACGGGCCAAATGAGAGGGCCTCGCGGGCTGCATCCGTAGTTTGAAGACCTCTGCTATAGACCAATAACTCTGATTAACAATGATGCAAAAATCCGAAACAAAATATTAGCAAGAAGTTATTTAGAATACAACAACAATGCATTTAAAAGATTATAATTAAAAATTTACATCACGATCAAGTGGGATTCATCCCAGGGGCACAAGGATGGTTCAACATATGCAAATCAATCAATGTAATCCAGCACACAAACAAAATTAAAGATAAAAACCATATGATTATATCAATTTATGCAGAAAAAGCATTCAACAAAATACAACATCTATTTATGATCAAAACACTTAATAAAAGGGGTATAGAAGGAAATACCTCAACATAATAAAGGCCATTATGACAAACCCTCAGCAAATGTCATACTGGATGGAGAAAAACTGAAACCCTTTCTTCTAAAATCAGGAATGAGACAGAGATGTACCCTGTCACCACTGCTATTCAACATAGTCCTGGAAATTCTAGCCAGAGCCATTAGGCAGGAAAAAGAAATAAAAGGCATCCAAACTGAAAACGAAGAAGTTAAACTGTCACTTTTTGCAGATGATATGATCCTTTATACAGAAAACCCTAAAGACTGCACCAGGAAACTGTTAGACATAATAAATGAATACAGTAAAGTTGCAGGATACAAAAATCAATGCACAAAAATCCATAGCATTTTTATATACAAACAACAAAACTTCAGAAAAAGAAATGAGAAAAACAATACCATTTGTGATCAAAACAAAAATAAAATACTTAGGAATAAACTTAACGAAGAACATGAAGGACTTACATACAGAAAACTATTAGAACCTATTTTAAAAATTGAAGAAGATACAAAGAAATGAAAAGATATTCCATGTTCATGGAAAGGAAGAATCAACAAAGTTAATATGGCCATATTACCCAAAGCAATATGCAGATTTAATGCAATTCCCATCAAAATCTGACATTCTTTCAAGAAATAGATAAAAACAATTAGATAAAAACAATTATCAGATTCAGTTTGAACCACAAAAGGCCCCAAATTGACAAAGCAATCCTCTGAAAAATAAAATAAGGCTAGAGGCATCACACTCCCTGACTTCAGTCTATACTATAAAGCGTCAATAATCAAAACATCTTGGTATTGGCAGAGAAACAGACATATAGACCAATGGAACAGAATTGAAAACCCAAAAATAAACCCACAAATATATGGACAAATACCAGTAATCTTTGACAAAGGAGCAAAAAATATACAATGGGGAAAAGAAAGCCTCTTCAGTAAATGGTGCTGGGAAATTTGGAAAACCACATGCAAAAGAACGAATCTGGACTGTGAACTGTCACCATAGGACCTCCACATAAGATCCAAAACTAATAAAGTGCATAGAAGAAGGCATTGGCACTAAACTTATAGACCTTGGGCTCAGAGAGCACTTTATGAACTTGACCCCAAAGGCAAGGGAAGTAAAAGCAAAAATAAATGAATGAGACTATATCAAACTAAAAAGCTTCTACACAGTAAAGGACACCAACAAAGTAAAAAGGAAACCAACCAAATGGGAGAAAATATTTGCAAATAATGTCTCTGATAAGGGCTAATATCTAAAATATATAAAGAACTCATACAACTCAACAAAAAAAACCAAGCAATTCAATTTAAAAAATGGGCTGAGGGAAGCCGGGATGGCTCAGTGGGTTAAGCGCTCACTTTGCAGCGCCTGGGACCAAGGATCGAATCCCGACCCCGGCCTGTGCGGACCCATATGCTGAACTGGGGAGTTCCCCCAGTTCAGTTCTCTCTCTGTCTCTGTATCTCTCTCTCTCTCTCTCTCTCTCTGTCAAAACAATAAAAGTAAATAAATAAATAAATAAAAATAGAGTTAATTTCAAAAATAAAAGTACTGTTTAAAAAAAAAAAAGGGGGCTGAAGACCTAAACAGACACTTCTCTCCTAAAGACATACAGACTGCCAACAGATACATGAAAAAATGCTCAACATCACTAGCAATTATGGACATGCAAATTAAAACCACGATGAGATACCACCTCACACCTGTTAGAATGGCTATAATCAACAAGACAAAGAATAACAAGTGCTGGAGAAGCTGTGGACAAAAAGGATCTTATACTGCTGGTGGGAATGTAAATTGGTACAACCACTATGGAAGGCAGTATGGAGATTCTTCAAAAAACTAAGAATGGTATTGCCATATGACCCAACAATCCCTCTCCTGGGTATCTACCCGAAAAACCTGAAAACCTTCATCCACAAAGATATATGTACCCCAATTTTCATCGCAGCACTGTTCATGGCGGCCAAGTTGTGGAATCAACCAAAGTGTCCTCTGATAGATGACTGGATAAAGAAGTTATGGTACATTTATACAATGAAATACTACTCAGAGATAAGAAAAGATGAAATACAGCAATTTGTGACAACATGGACGGACCTTGAAAACATCTTATTAAGTGAAACAAGTTAGACTGAAAGAATCAAGAAACATATGACCTCACTTATAGGTGGAATATAAAATTGAAGGTAACAAAGAAATAAAAACTCATGGACACAGTCAATAGTTTAGTGGTTACCTGAGGGTAAGGGGGGAGGTGGGTGGGAGAGCTGGGGGGGAGAAAGGAGGGGGCATCAAATATACGGTGATGGAAAGTGAGCTGATTCTGGGTGGTGAGCACATAATACAATGTATAGACAATGTAATGTAGAATTGTACACCTGGAAACAATATAACTGATATCAATCAATGTCACCCCAATAAATTTAACAATTAAAAAAAAAAAAGGAACATGATGTTCAAACTTCCAGATATAAACCAAATACAAGTAAGTCTCAGGGACATTATCTACAGCACAGGGAATAAGTCAATAGTATTGTGATAACATGGTACAGTGTCAGATGGTTGCTGGGCTTATAATGGTGATCATTTCTTTATGTATATAAATGTTGAATAACTATGGTGTTATTCAACACCTGAAACTGATATAATATTGCAAATGAGCTATATTTTAATAAAGTATCATAAAGAGAAAACTTGTAGGATATAGCCAAAGGAATACTTTAGAGAGAAATTTCCAGTTTTCAATGCATATAAAAGAAGAAAGATGTTAAGTCATGGAATGTGTGCAATTCATTTGAGAGAGTTTAATAAGAGCAAAGTATAGTTCAAATAATTTTGGAGAACATGAATTTTCTCAGATACCAAGATTTAAAATTATGGAAGCTCCAAGAGTGTATTGTTGGTAAGCAGAGAGAGACATAGACCAATGGAGCAGAATGTATACACATTTATTTTTGTGACAAAGTAGGCTTATAGTTCAGTGAAGAAAAAATGATGGATAACCACCCTCCATAAAAATATAAAGTTACATCTCTATTTAAAACTATGGTATACACAAAATCGATAAATAAATTAAAGATCTAAATATGAAGGGCAAAATTTCACATACTTTTAGAAGAACTTTTAAATAAAAATATAAAAAAATATCTTTCTGGTTTTGGGATAGTAAAAGATTTCTTATGAGGGAAAATATTGACAATAATTCCAACAACCTCAGAATTTAAATCTTCTGTTTATATTGCAAGCATAGTGAAAAGACAAGCCCCAGATAAGAAGATAATTGTTAATGTCTTTAAAAGGATTATTATAAAAAATACATAAATAATTCCTATAAATCAATATTAAAAAAGGTAAACATGGGATGCCAGGATAGCTCAACAGGTTGAGCACTTGCCTTACAGCCGGGGGGTCCAGTTCAGTTCCAGCCCCATAAGGCCCAACATCCACCTGTGTGGAATGAAGCTGTCGAAACTAATGATGTGCAACTATGGAGACTGCTCTGGGCCCTTCCCCCCCTGCCCCTTTTACAATAAAATCTTTTTAAAAAAAAAGATAAACAACCCAATAAATAGAAAAATAGAAAAGTTTACAAAAATTCATTCAAGAAAATCAAGAGAAAATTCATAGAAAAGAAATCCTGAATGGCTAAGAAACATGAAAGATCATCAATTTTATTTGTAATCCACACAAAACAAAAAGTATGAAAATAACTTAAATGTCTAAAATATCAAGTATTGATTAATATTTGAGAAAATGGTAACTATGCTTTCTGGTGGAAGAATAAAATTTTAGGAGTGCAATTTGACAATACTGAGAAGACTTAAAATTGCACATGACTTGGGGATGCTGGGAGAGATTGCTTCACAATTGTGAGGTCCGGGGTTCCATTCCCGGCCCCAGTTGTAAAGGCTTTCACCTCCCATGTGGAAGGCCCCTGGTTAGGTTCCTGCCCCATGTAGCCCCAGATCCACCTGTGTGGAACGAAACCATGTCACAACTAATGATGTACCACTATGGAGACTACGCTGGGCCCTTCCCCCTTCTCTCTCTCTTTAAAAAAAACAAACATTTTTAAAGATTGTACATGTCTTGCTTGGATCCAGTTATTCCACTTCCAGGCATAAATCTAGAAAAATATATACCCAAAAAGAAATGTAAAAGGATGTTTGTTGCAGCATTTTAGTATAGAAAAAGTGAAGACAAATTTCCTTCAATATCGAATTTTAAAAAGTATTTATATAATGAATATAGATGCGACTGAATAAACTTCAAAATTATAATATTGAGCAAAAAAAGTAAGTAGCAAATGATCATCGATAGTATATTAGTACATTTTAAAAAACTTAAAGCATACAAAGCAACATTATCTGTGGGTGATAAACATGTAGAAAAAGTATTAACATATGAAAAACAGTCATACAACTGACATGAAAGTTATACACACCAACCATTAGGAAAGGAGGAGTAGAAAGGATGAGGCATTGTATTTGGTAATGTTTGGTTTTAAATAAAGAGAGACTTGAAGCATATATGCCAAAATGTCAGCTCCTTAAACCTGGGAGGGTTATGTGTCTTTTATATTATCCTTTTTTTTTTTGCACTTTTTTGATATGTTTGAAATAAAATAGTTCCTAATTTTAAAAAATGCCACAGATTATTCTAGTTGGTAGGGTATGTAACACATTAGAACAGAACCAGAGAGAGTATAAAAACAGTTATCAGGCTACAATTCACAATATATTTAAATAATTTAAGCTTTGCTTGTAAATTTAATTTATGGAAAGCCAAACAAAACTCTTTTAAATATGATGCAGATGTACCGCAAGCACATTTTCCCAAACTCACCTGTTCGAGCTCTCTATTGAGGGAATCTACCTTTTCTTTTAATCGGTTACCCTCTGCCTCAGCAGTGATAAGTTCTAATTTGAGGGTATTGTTATCTGCCTCTGTTTGTCGAGCCTTATTTTCCCAGTTTTCAGCATCTTCATTGGCTTTTCGGAGTTGCTCCATTATTTGACGGTTCTCAGACTCCTAAAAAGTAATTCTTAGGCATTACTTTAAGAGATGTAAAATGCTCAACATTATTAAACATTTATTATTTGCCCAGTCATGGGGAATTGACCTGTCATGAGAATCATTTGCAACATAACCATGAGGGATTCCACCTACACTCAGTTTAGAAAATTGGTCATCCTGTAATTAACAAAAGGGAGTGGGACCAGCATCCACCCTGGCTCCTGAGTCACACTCAGCCATCTAGTAAAATTAAGTTACTTACTCTTTTCTTTATGTTCTTTCTTTATGTTCTCATATATCTGCTTACTGATTACTTGTTGGTCTGGGTTCTGCCTTGACCTGACCTTTTGTATCTGGGTATTTTCTTGTTCCTGACCACTTTTCGGAGTTGTACTAGCTATCGAGTGTCTGACTGCTTGCATATCTTAAGCATTAACTTTTAATAGTTCTCTTGGTTTGGCACATTTTCTATCTGGTTTCTTCTTTTCTTTCTGAACCCCAGCCTTAATTTTCTCACTCATGGACTGTTCTATGATTCACTTTGCTCACTGTTCTAATAACCTGTCTGAAATTGCTCAGAAGCAAAATAACAAACCTATGCTAATAAACACTATTCACAAACATGGATGGATATATGTATATATTAGGCAAATAATACAGAACTACATTTTTAAAACCTTAAAAGTTCTATCATGACAGATTGACTAAAGTATGATCTTATTTCTAGCGAAAAACAATCAGCTCCACAAATACTACACTATATTGTGTAATCATTATGAGGCTATATTTAAAAACATATTTTAGTAGTGTGGTTTGGCCAATTCATTCCAAAAATAATTTATAATTTTGGTAATTAATTAAAAAGACATTACCGGTAGATCTCTTTCTATCCTATCTGTTAATAAATGGTGTATTTCTCTAGCAGAAACATTGTGTTAAACAAAATGACTAGATTGCAATAAACAATGTCTCATCCTGTAAGGCTTTCAAATCAGATTTAAACTAACAACATGATGACGCTTGAGACTGGTTGAAATTCAGTTAATATCGCCACCTTGTGGGCTGAGGGTACCTTGACTAAAGTGAAAAATCTTTGCCAAAGTCCATTAACAAGTTAACCTTCTAAACTACTTGTACTGGGCTTTCAAGATTCAGATATTTCAAATGTGCAAGTAGGAATATAATGTGTGTTTTCCATTACTGTACTAAAAATAACAGCTGTTTACAGAGTATGTGCTTGGGAGGTACATGGTATAATAAATATAAACTGAATTTTACTACATTAACCTTTATTTACCCTCTTTCATTTTGTTTAGCACTTATTGTCTATGTTATTCTCTTAAAACTGCCTTACAGCTTTATGTATTGTAGTTAGGTGTGTACAGTCTCCCCAAATAAAACCTTGGATTCCTCAAAGATAGGAACCATTATTATTTTTTTAATATTAAATTTAGTTTTGTGACTAGGTAGTAGAGGTTCAAAGTTTAAGAATTAAAAAAGAATTGTCATAAATCATTTCTTCTGCTCTCCATCCACCTACCGGTAATATCCCTTTCTTGTGGCAACCACAGACCATATTTTACCCTTTTTTGTATCAGCCCAAAGAAGCCAAAGGAGTGTTAGGGCACAAGACAGGCAACATCATAAAAAAAGTGAAACTGCTCTTTGGTATTCTTCAATTTCCTGTGAATGTCTCTACCTCTTTCTGGTGCTGCCCCCATCCCTGAACCTCACAGCTCTCTCTGGTGGTCCCCTGGGCTCATTACAACATTTCACTGACAAAGCTTGGTGCCTCAACTAGAATCCTTTGTTCTTGACTGAATTATGAATACAGCCTCTCCTAATTGTTCTCTCTCCCTCTGATTGTTACCCTTCTGATTTATTCTTCCCAATATCTCCAGAATGATCTTTCCAAAAGGCAATTCTTCAAATAACTTTTGTGCTTATTGTGTTGTAACAAAAGCATCCTGAAAATAGAGTTCAAACAAGTCCTTCTTATCCATTGTCACATTCCACTCTAGCTACAGGACCTACTTTCTCCACCTAACACCTTTGCTCATGTTGTCCTCACTGCCTGGGTTGCCATTATGTTTCTTCTCAGTTTTACATGTCTGGCACCTATGCACCTAGCATACTGCACGCCGAATGTGAGTGAAGCACTCATCAATTCTGATCAATCTCTCTACCAAACTGGGCCCATGGTTTGTTCTCTCACAGGAGTGCCGGGGATCCATCCAGCTATGTTGGGAAGTGAAATCTCATGAAGAAACTCATACTGGGATGCTAAAAGTAGAGCAAAGATTGATGTGTGATGTCTGAAAATAAAATTCCCAGAATCTAAGTCCAAATCCCTAATCGTAGGACTTTTAGGTAATGGGCAGGCTAGGGAGAAAAAGGAAACTGTCTAATACTGACTAAAAGTTTACTATGTTAAATGTTGTTCAGATATTTGTTTTAATAGACTTAAATGGCTCACTGTACTAGGTCTTTCTGATTTACTTGGTCTTCCCAAATACAGATGGGACACTGTAATTGGAAAGGTTGAGTGCCCTACCTAAGTCCATGCCATTAGAGAGAAGAGGAATCAGACCTATCTAACTCCAGAGCTTCTGTCTATTCATGGTATTACATCCTGGCACCTTAAAATCAAGAAGTGTAAGAAACTGCCTGCTTTGTCGATATAAGGCTGCTGCTGCCTTACTGCCTAAAAGCAAGGACTGAAATTTAGGAGTCCTTAGAATCTCTTAGCTCTCAAAGTCCTAAACCGTCTTATGCACACTGTAAATAAATGCTCAGTATATATTGTGCACTGATATTAAATGATACGTTAAATAAGAAAAACATTTTGGGGGAGGGAGTTCCTATTAATGGTGGTATGTAGGTAACACTACACCTATTATAATCCAGCTATACTATTTTAATCAACCCAAGTACACTATTTTAGTTATTTTACCAAATGGGCATAACTAACATCCTTGGTCAAGCTCTCTGTTTATTCCATGATTGCCACACATGTACCCAAATTTAACTTGGAAACCTATGATGTCACACCTATGCGCCTGGTCAAGTGGTTACTAACAGTGCAGAGGACAGCCACCTGCCTTCTGGTCCTAAGAAATAGATGGCCCCACAACAGGGTGATCCATTCTGATCCGCTGCACAATTAGGTGGAGCCACTTTTGTCAAAGGTTTGTACTTGAAACCTCTACCATTTTCAAATATGAATGAGCTCAAGTTGATTCTGGCCCCTTGTCCTTTATCCAGGAAGAATTTCACTTATCAAGGATGGCTGAGTGGCAAAGTAAAAGGGGCATAATCTTGAGTTACCTTTCCGGACATTGGTGATGTTCTAAATATATAGTTAACCCGTCATTGTCAACACTAAAATACGCTATGCATTAAAGAAGATTTGATTCAGCTCTCCCTATGAGAGTAACTGATTAATAATTTTAGTGAAAACTCATAAGTATCACGAGCAAAGAGGAAAGAAATACACACGTACTTCAGACTTTAATATATTCTTCAGCTTGTTCACCTCCGAATTGGTATCTTGGACCTTCTGTTTTATGTCATTAAGCTCATTATGAGTATCATTCAATTTCTTAGACATTGCCTATGGGAAAAAAATAGCTAGACCTGACTACAAAAATATAAAAAAATTGCCCTATGTCAAAACCACCATAAAGAAATTTTAAAATATTTATAATAATATGATAAATAAGTTAACATGCCTAATATATAAACTTCATATAAAAACAGTGAGTCCAAACAGTAAATGGACAAAGAACCCAAACAGACAATTTACAAAAAGGAAGCACAAATAGATAATACTTTTAAAAGTTAAAAATTTAGTAGTAATCAAAGGAATGCTAATTAAGACAATGAAGTACTATTTTCCCTATCAAATTAGCAAAGATTTAAAATTACTCTGTTATGGCAATGAATGGCCACTTCCATGTATTGCTAGAGTAAACATAAATTTGCAAAAAGCAAATCTGTTACCTGCTATCTGATGATGTATCAAGGAACATTTTTAAATACTCACAAAAACAAGACAAACGTGTTGCTTTTTGTTGAAGGTAAGAGATGGGTATGTGGGTATTCACTATATTTGGAAATGTCTACTTAGAAAGGTTTTTTTTTTAATTAAAAAGAAATTTCATAAGCTTTGATTCAATTTGAAATTAAATCTAATAAAATTTAACAAAAAAAATGTTCATTAAGGCATTATTTGTTATAGTGACTATTCACATAAAGTTAATAATACAGTAAATAATAGATCTACATAATGGTATAACTACATGCATGCAACATTATGTATCTATTATAAATATTTGAAATAATTTTTTTTTTTAAGATTTATTTTTTTATTGTTTTTGACAGAGAGAGAAAGATACAGAGACAGAGACAGAGAGAAGGGGGAGGGCCCAGAACAGTCTCCATAGCTGCATATCATCAGTTTTTCCACATAGTTTCAGTCCACAGGTGGGCGCAGGGCTGCACAGGACAGGAACTGGGCCGGGGTCTCACTCCAGTGAGAACTGAACTGGGGGCACTCCCCAGTTCAGCATATGGGTCCACAAGGACCGGGGCCGGGATTCGATCGTTGGTCCCCAGGGCCGCAAAGTGAGCGCTTAACCTACTAAGCCATCCCAGCTTCCCCTGGAATAATTTTTAATAACAGAGGAAAATGTTCATCTGTATTTAGTGAAAAAAAATCAGGACAAAACAAAATACCTCATCCTAATTTGTTAAAAACTGTAGTATTAAGGATGAAATTTTTTTAAGGTTTCTATTTTCCAAATCTTCTACTATATGGGTTCTTAGTCTGAGGCCCACAGAAGAACCCATCTTCTACCGTTGAGCCTCTGACCCAAACGAAGCAAAAATCTACTCATGAACATATGTAAATTGTTATGATACCACTTCTCTTCTGTTTATAAAAAATGTTTATAAATTGTTAATAAAGCAGTAAAGTACTTATAATGTCACAGTAAGCTAATAATGGCTACAAAATATTTATTGAGTGATTATGCTGGACAATCTGATAAGTGCTTTCTAGGCATGTTTTCATTTACTCTCCATTTTTACAGATGACAGAGATTCAGAGAAGTTAAATGATATTATCCCATAGCCAGGTAGAGGATTCAAACTCATGTGAGTCTTAATACTCCACTGTACTGCCTTCTCATGTAGAAAAAAGCATGACTGAAAGGGGCGTGTGGCTTTATCCCAGCTACATTAAAAAGTTCATGTAAAACATAGTACATTGAAAATCATTAAAACATATGTTGGAGAAGCCAGGATGGCTCAGTGAGTTAAGCGCTTGCTTTGCAGCCCTGGGGACCAAGGATCGAATCCTGGCCCAAGCCCATGTAGAACCATATGCTGAACTAGGTTGTGCTTCCCATGTGGGAGGCCCCCAGTTCAGTTCTTGCCCCCCAGTTTAGCCCCTGGCACAAGGGGGTGTGCCTCCCATGTGGGAGGCCCCCAGGCTGATTCTTGCCCTGTGCAGCCCCACCTACCTATGTGGAAGGAAACCATGCTGAAAACTGATGATGTACAACTATGGAGACTGCTCTGGGCCCTCCCCCTTCTCTCTGTCTCTGTCTCTCTCAGTCTCTGTCAAAAAAAAAAAATCTTAAAAACAAAACATATGTTAACAGTGGATAACTCTAGGTGGTAAAAATGAGAGATTTTAATCTAGTTTATTATAAACATAGGTTACATTTACCTCTAGCCTAT